>PQWD01009928.1:0-23904 GCA_019425675.1 Leucinodes orbonalis | reverse complement strand
TTCTTTAGTCTAAATATAATATTGAAAAAATGGTCAAGCGTATCACTTACCTCCAGGTGAGCGCACTGACCGTCTGTTTATGACTAAAAAGTGAATCATGGTAAGAAGTTTTTTATTCTAGGTAAGCGTGCTCGTCTAGACGCATCGTCTGTTGACGAAGGCGTTCTAATGATTTCCACGCAATCGCAATATAGGTGGCGTTTCAGTTAAAATGAAAGAAAATAATTTCGTATTGTTTCTTTTCTATTTCTTTGTCTTTATAAGATGAACAATACATACTCGTCAATATACTATTAAATTTTGTTCTAACTAAAATTATAAACCTACTGACGTTTAAATAAAAATAAAGAAGTAGTCCTTCCGTCAAATCTCCTTTCTGTAAAAGCACAAACAATTTTAAAAACAGAGTCGTTATGTACCATGTTAAGCTAATAATGTTGTTATTTTGCATATAAAATGCTTCTGAAACTGACAACTTTATTATCAAATGAATATTTAGTTCAATGTCGTCGTAACAGACCGCACTGTCCACAATCGAAACCCAAGTTGTTTTCATAATAAATTTATAGACGTTTTTCACTCGTAAGTCAAAAATCTTGGAAGAATATTGCGACATTGAAATAAGTACGTGGGCGCGAGGAATGATATTCCGACGGGATTTCTTTGCTTTTTAGATGAAACATATTTTCAGCTATCCTAGCTATTCGTAACTCTTATCTCTCGCTATACTATAGTTTCTAATAATGAGGTAATTATATAATTAATCAATCAATTCATTTATTTTATGTAAACTGGTGTTTCATCAGTTACTACTTTTTAGGCCGTCCGTAACACATCAGGGGGCGCCTATAATTAGCCTAGGGCGGTCAGAACTCTCAATAGTCGCTGGGCACCACACTCAATAGGGTGTGATTCAACGATCTAGGCTTGTCGAGAACCGTCTCACCAATGATATTCTGTATATAAAAGGTAGAAACGCCACAAGTGCCTCAAAACGAACCGCCAAAGAGAATACAGTTTGTAGGCTTTTGTTTATGTAAATGTACGCTCATTCGAATATGTGTATGTGTGCTGTCGTGCATTCGGAACACTTTTTTCGATTGTTTTGTGAGATATCACGAATCTATACTTTTTACATCATTGGTCTCACCTAATAAACACAAGCGAACCCGCAAACAAAACCCGTGACGTGCATGCCGAGCTCATTACAAAACTATTCAGTTCAGTGTCAAGAACACACGCCGAAACAAACGAGCGACGTGTTTTATAAACTCAATGGAATAAATAGAGAGCGCAAAACGCGTAGGCACCACTCAAAATACACGAGTTTGAAAAATATCAAAGTGCAGACGCGACGTCTGTGCGCAGAATGGAATATGGTTATAGGGGTGCTACGGAGTTTCTATCAGAGACGACTTAGCCGAATCAGCAAGTTGAATTAACAAAGCCGATCACGTATGTCGCAGAACCGATAGCCGTTGTAGCAGACGAGTTCTGGAGTGCAGACCACGTCTTGGCAAGCGTAGCGAAGGACGCCCCTACCGAGGCACCGACTTGCAAAAGGTCGCTGGTGGACGCTGGATGAGAACAGCAGAGGATTAGAATGAAGAGAGAGCAAAGTGGGGGATATCTCAACCAGCTATGGACTCAGTTAGTTTGCAAACTAATGAAACGATGGTTCGCAAACCTCTGCTCGTTCGTCACCCGAAACGTAAGATGTAAGATCTCTTATATTCCTCAGTAATTTCACTAGTATTCACGATTCGATAATAATTGGCATGAAGATGGGTGACACCTACCTAGACAACTCAATATCGAAACACTTTTTCTTCTTGTTCATATAAAATTTGCGTAATATTAACAATTATAAATATTTAGACTCGAACACATAGTTCCGTATTAATCTTTAATTCAAACTGATACAGTGGACATTCGACATGATTTACTATAGATGTATGTAATGGAAAGAAAGAGGTCCCAGCATACCTCCTTTAGTGACAAGCCAATACCTGCATTTTGACTGAAACGAGAGACTAGCTATTGACTAGTTCTTTTCCATCATAATACAACGGTGCTTACAATGTCAGTTTCTGTTTCGGAAGAGGCATCCCTATTTCTTGATCATTATAATAAATGAGATGATGTCGCAAATCGCGCGAGATGTCTTCATACGCACGTTTTATAGTCGCCCAACTATTTATGACGCTGTGTTTTTGCCAATAAACAAAACAATCACACAAATAGGCAAGTTTATTACCTCTCGGTTCAGAAGTTGGATATTAAACAAAATATGGAATAGCAGATCTAAATAAGACAGTGAAAGATGGTGGGACAATATTTCAAATCTTATGGAATTCTTGAGGATACGGCTGCGCGATTTGATAATCGTATGGGATAACAACTATCGTAATGGTCTTGCATCCGATGGGTAACCGAAAATTTCTTAGTCCGTCTGTGCTTGGGAAGGCAATGGCCGATGAATCGATTACTTTCTAAGTTTACTAAGCGCCGGTGGCTCATTGATGTGGACTGTTGCCTTCCTCAAGGGTGCATGTGCAAATCCCACCACATACCAATGTGTTTTCGAATTGTCGAAATTATATGTACGTTATCCAACGCTCTTACGGTAAGGAAACGTCGTAGAGAAGCTGCGCACGCCTGCGAAGAGATTCAATGGTTGTGCGTGAATTCGGCCAGCCGTACTGGGTCGCGACGACGACTGAAGCCACCCTTTACAGTCAGGCTCGTGCCCTTGGTGGGGACGTTTAATGCTGATGCTGATGACTTTCTAAGAATGTTATCTACGAGATGGTTTCATAAATATGTCACATTGCACCTAGTATTATTTTAATAGTGACCGCTTTATAGCCCGTCGGATAATCCCTATTTATTACACCGTACGTTGGGCTTGGTTCTTGGATTTGTCTTATTGTCTAGGATTATACGACGATGTCGCTATGGCACACGTGCGGTAATATGTTGGAATTATTCTAAAGTTTTTGGTTTCAATTTATTATAAATAGAATTTGAACCTGAAACCTGCTCTTTCGATCAACAAGAAATACTGACTTTTGCTCACAAACCAAAACGAAAGGACAAATAATAAAATGAAACCGTTCGATAAGGCTTGTGCCCTGAAATTCATTGAAAATGTACATATTGCCCCATGTAAGGAGATGGCATAAAAGATGTGCGAAACTTATTGAATGAAATTTACATTGCTCCAACACACAATTTATATTTTATACATTTTTTTCCCCTTAAATATGCCGTAGTTTTAATATAAACTAATGTTATTTTACTTTAATTTTCATTTCAAATCATTTGAAAATCCCTCACTACAAGACTTTGGTGTTGGTACGGTATTTGATATATATGAATATTGTAACAATTATTTACATGGTAATTATAATAAATAAATAACACCCTTAAAAAACCTTGTAATTGGCCATTTAGTAAGTTGTTGTTGTAAGTTGAATATTATTGGGATAACTTACTTTAATCTTACTTATTTTACCTGTAAAAAAAACGAAAAATGCACAAATAATAGTTAACTATAAATCATAATAATTATTTACCAAAAAAACCTAAGTGTTTTATTTAAGAAAGCAGATAAAAAAATAACTATATGGTATAACCTATTTTTAATACACATTAACCCAATTCATGTAACATACAGCTGGAATGCAGTGAAGCACAGTGAAGTGATAATATATATAAAAGTGGTGGAACAGTATGTCCGTGTGGCTCACGCTAGTAAAGGCTTCATTGGGGAAACGCGCTATCTTGTACACAGAAACCTTTGTTTGTAAGTATGTGGGGATGTTATTTGATGTGGTTTAGTGTTTTCTCTCGATATTTGATGAAAAATTATCGATGTTAATATTATCGATAGCCCGTTAGCAAAGACACCACTACTATCGATATAGGAGCAATATCGACATAATACTCTTACGGTGAAGAAAAACATCGTAAGGAAACCTGCGCACGCCTGCGAAGAAATTCAAAGGTTGTGCGTGAAGTTGGCCAATCTGCACTGGGCTCGCGTGGACGACTAAGGCCTATACACCCGCGTACGGGTAGGCTCGTGCCCCTCGGTGGGGATATTTAATGAGCTGATAATGAATGAATCGACATTTTAAACGAAAGTTTTAAAAGTATCAACTAAGGCGATTGCAACAACAATGGATGGATACCTACTATATCAGTTTTGTGTGAAAATAACGGTATTTTTTCGATGATGATTAATTTGTACGTTTGTTTGTCGACAGTTGCAAGTCCGTCATTCGCGAGGGGAGTCCGCGGAGGACAAGTTAAGCGACGAAAGCCGCCCGCTCAGCCATGTCTCGGACCTTAGTACACCTAACATACGTAAGTTCTTACTAAGCATGCTACTTCTACTAAAGGCCTCTTCGATGGTGCACGTTTATGCCATAATCTACACGCATGACAGGCAGCTATTATATTATAGCCAACAGCAGTAGTCAATTCGAAAAAAAGCACTTTTCGACAAAAATATAAATTATTTATTGTTTTTGCGATTAGTGTCATGCATTTTGCATACCCTGCTCATAATATCTATGTACGCTACTGGATGGCAGATGAAGTGTTTTCTTTTATTGTCATATAAAACTTTTGCCTGTTTCTTTGACGACCCATTTGGTGCAGCGGTTCAGACGTGGGCTGCAACACCAAGGGTTCCGGGTTCGATCCCCGGGCGGTACAAACATTTGTGTGCATGAACATGTCTGTTTGTTATAATCTGGGTATGTATAATATGTATGTATTTACAAAAAAATGTATATAAATATGTTTATTTGTTGTTTAGTACGCATACTACAGGCTTCACGGTTAACTTGGGGCTAGATGGCGCTGTGTGAATGTCAGTGGATATTTATTTATTTTCTTTGTATGTGTTATTTTTATTATACAGTGTCGGGCAGCACGTCGCGTCGGTCGCGTCGGGCGCCGTGGCCGGACGCGCAGCGCCCGCTCACGCGGTACCTGCCGGTCGACAGGGACGACTTCGACCTGCGGAGACATGTCGAGTCTGCAGGTCACTCCAAAACATTTATGTTCTGATTGTAGATACCGTATTCTAAACGTAACTCAACTTTGATATCTGCTTGATCCTTTGGGTCTGCGTATATAGCTTCACTCTGCATTCTTTATCGCATATATCATGGGGAGTGTTCCGACGAGTTATTTGGGCTAGTTTCTGCGGCTGAATTCCACTATCGTGCATCAAGGCAGAATTCCAAATTTCACCCACACCATCTAGATACTTGGTGGTCTTCGGCGGTCCGTTTTGGTTCGACATTTTCTACCACGTACTATCAATTTATGGAATCAGTTATCATCAGAAATGTTTCTGGAACGATATGACATGGCGTCTTTCAAAATACGGGCCTATATGTTATGTCGCTGGCGCATTGGTATGGACTGTTGCTTTCCAATCTAGAGGGTGCAGACTCAAATCCCGCCAACTACCAATGTGTTTTCGAATTTTAGAAATTATATGTAGGTACGTTTATCCGACGCTCTTGCGGTGAAGGAAAACATCGTGAGGAAACCTGCGCACGCCTGCGAAGAAATTCAAAGTTTGTGCTTGGAGTCGTCCAACACGCACAGGGCCTGCGTGGACGACTATGGCCTAATCACCCTATACGGGTAGGCTCATGCCCCTCGGTGGGGACGTTAATGATGATGACACAAATAGTCCGAGAGCCGGCCGTATAAGTCCTATGGATCAGATACATGAACAATTTTGTGAATATAGTCTGCGAAACCATAGAACTAAAGGTCGACACTCCTGAGAAATGCCAGATTTTGCCCGCATTCAAAATTATGACCTCCTTCTTCATACGTTTATTATATTTTTGGCTGTATCACAATTTTGTAATTGTTATCTTGACTAATATCTTATGGTAAAAAAAAATTCATAAATTTAGAAATGTATTTTTTTAATTATTTTGGTGCAAATTTATTGCTAAACGGTTTTTTTAAAGTATCAACAATTTGATTTTGGTACAAGCATCTTGCTTAAATTGGATTTAGATGACACTGTGTTATTTTTTGTGGATTTTTGTTTTTTTTTATATACAATGTCCTTAAATTTTAGCGAAATGACGTTGTATAAATGTCATTCATAAAAAGGTAGAGTCATAAAATAATAACAATTGACGATTCAAAAGTATCTGTAACAGATTTATTTGAATAAAGTTTTTTTTCTTTCTTGCTTTCTTTCTTTCATTCGATATTAATTTATCCTAATTACCATTGCAGGCCACCAGGTGGAGCTGTGTCCGTACGTGACGGTGAGCCAGAGCTCGTGTCGCGGATACCTGCTCAAGCTTGGCGCCAAGTTCCATACCTGGTCCAAGCGGTCAGTATTTTTATGCTATAGGGGGGGGGGGGGGGAAACGAGCTGACAGATCAGTGCCCACCATGAACAGTAGCAACTAGTGTTCCTTTCCGACCTATCGCAGTCCACTGCTAGACATAGGTCTCCAGCGACGGCCCGCAAGTCGTCGGTCCATCGGGCCGGAGGGCGTCCTACGCTACGCTTGCCAAGACGCGGTCTCCACTCCAGCACTCGTCTGCTCCAACGGCCCGTGGTTCTGCGATATACGTGACCAGTCCACTGCTACTTCAATTTATTGATCCGGCGGGCTATGTCGGTAACTGTAGTTATCTTACGGATTAAATCATTTCTGATCTTATCCCTAAGAGAAACCCCGAGCATAGCTCGCTCCATTGCGCATTGAGTGACTTGTGAACTAATCCCGCAGTCAGTGTCCATGTCTCAGCCGCGTATGTTAGCACGGGTAGGACGCATTGCTCAAAGACTAATTGCAATTAGTATTGCCAGGTCCGATTTGTTTTAAATCGGGACACAATGCCAAATAAACGGGATTTGAGGTTGCAGATCGAGACAGGTAACAATAAAAAATGTGATGTGACGCTGACGACGTGCCATTTTGAATTAGACAGTGAAGTAATTAGTAGAAGTTATGTAGCGTAAATATATATTTTTTTTATCAAACATCTGATTTTCTTATTTAATTAATCGGGACGCATCCTCAGACTCCTGAAAATCGGGACGTCCCGCGCAACACCTGGCAACACTAGTTGCAACACCAAAAAAGCACCAAGTTGCATTGCTATAAAACATTACGCTCTTTTCTTGAAGGTCGTATCTGTCCGGAAATACCACTTGCGGCAACTCATTCCACAATTTTTTGGAGCAGAAAGTGTATGTTGTGCCAACTGTCAAGGAGGTGGAGTTGTCGCGTAGATCGCGGAAAGAAGCGGCGGGGATCAGTCTACATAACAATCAAATACAGTGTGAATTTTGAATCAATGGCATCCATACGACCTGTTATTTTACTAAATATGTAACGTTTTTCAAAGTCACTCAACGCGCAATGGAGCGAGCTATGCTCGGGGTCTCTCTGAGGGATAAAATCAGAAATGATT
Source organism: Leucinodes orbonalis (assembly GCA_019425675.1). Lineage (NCBI taxonomy): Eukaryota > Metazoa > Arthropoda > Insecta > Lepidoptera > Crambidae > Leucinodes > Leucinodes orbonalis. Next base: position 16,425 of record PQWD01009928.1, on the reverse strand, counting down.
TAATCCGTAAGAGAACTAAAGTTACCGACATAGCCCGCCGGATCAGCAAGTTGAAGTGGCAGTGGGCTGGTCACGTATGTCGCACAACCTCGTGCCGTTGGAGCAGACGAGTTCTGGAGTGGAGACCGCGTCTCAGCAAGCGTAGCGTAGGACAGCCGGTCCGAGGGACCGACGATTTGCGAAAGGTCGCTGGTGAAGGCTGAATGAGGAAAGCGGAGGCCCGGGATATCTGGCGCAAAATGGGGGTGACCTATGTCCAGCAGTAGACTGCGATAGGTTGAATAGGGGCGCTGTTTGACTTAAAAAATATACATTCAAATAATCCTTTTCTTCATTGCAGTTGGTTCGTTTTCGATCGGGAAACGAAAACGTTCGTCTACTACTGGGATAAAAGCGAGAAGAAACCGCGGGGAGGGGCTTACTTTCAGGTAACAATGGCTTCATAGTTTTGTCGAATATATAACTCAAAGGTGACAAACTGACTGAACTGTATAAATTACGTAGCGTAAATATAACGAAACATCAGATTTTTCTTCCTTTATTAATCGGGATATTTAGCGTCCCAATCGGGGCGCATCCTCGGACCCCTGAAAATCAGGACGTCCCGCGCAAATCGTGACGCCTTGCAACACTATTTATGACCCTTCTCCATTTTGCACCCACAGTCTGCTTAAGATAAGGTCATCTTCCCATTTCATGTTTTGTCTTCTTGAATTTCTTTTTATGATTATCATGTTATATTGCTTGCCTCATAAAATTCACACAGCGCCATCTAGCCCCAAGTTAAGCGTGAAGCCTGTATTATGGGTACTTAACAACGGATAAACATACATATATATTTTTTTGTAAATACATACATATTATACATAGAAAACACCCAGACCATTACAAACAGACATGTTCACACAAATGTTTGTACTGCTCGGGGATCGAACCCGGAACCCTTGGTGTTGCAGCCGACGTCTGAACCGCAACACCAAATGATTTCATGTTTTGTCTTCCTGGTTTTCTTTTTATGATTATCGTTTATTATATTATAAATAAATGTTTAATTAGTTTTTTTAATTAAACAGGTAATCGAAGAAGTGTACCTAGACCACGGCAACACGTCCAAATCCCCGAACCCGCAAACCACGTTTATAGTCAAAACCCGTCAGAGGAGATACTATCTGATGGCCCCGTCCGGAGAGGCTGCGCGGATATGGATCGACGTCATCTTCACCGGGGCGCAGGGGTACACCGAGTATTTGGAATAAGCCCACACGCGGACCTACTTAAGGCCACAAGTGGACTTACTCAAGCACATAAGTAGACTTACTTAAGCCCACAAGTTGACTTAATAGAGCCCACAAGCGGACTTACTTGAGTCCACTTATGGGCTATCATAAGCCACAAGTTGACTTAGGCCCACACGTGGACTTGTGTAAGCCCACCAGTTGACTTACTTAAGCCAGCCCACAAGTGGACTTAAGCACACAAATGGACTTAAGTATAGGTGGTAGACTCGATACTGAGTCATCTACTTAGGTACGCAGTGCCAAATATCGTTCCGGGAAACGGGAGTGTTGTGCACTTTTGTGTTTGCACATTGCAAACAAAATTTGTAAACGAAAACAGCCCTTATCGGGACCAAGTCTTTTTTCGTCCCTGACCATTGCATTCTTTCTGCTAGATTTTCCTCACAGTTTCAGCTTCAAATCAAGACACAATTGAAAATCCATTGTTTATGACGCTATAAGGCGCCACTGGTCAACTCTAAGTTAAATAGGCCCACTGATGGACTAAGTAATATGAGTCAAAGTAATGCTGTAAGTTTTAAAGTTATTCCAATGTTGGTCGTACTTTAAGCTGCAAAAGAGAATCAAAATATAAAACCCCGCATATTGTACTTGCGTGCCCCTCGGTGGGGACGTTTAATGAGCTGATGATGATGATGTCATAAATATAACATCAACGTATGTGTCAAGCGGCTCGGACATTTTTTGGTTGAATTTTCTTCTTGATTGTGCATTTGGTTTGTTTCTCTATGGGTTAAAGACTTAACAGCATATTTCTGTTCTGTCTATTATGAAAGCAGATAAGTTAAAATAGGCATGATGACTGGGTCCTGGAATCGTAAGAAGTATTTTATATTATTACAAATCTGGGTTAAAAAAAACGATGTGCTTACTCTCAGCTCGAAAACTCATGTTTTATGAATTTTATTAGTCTTCAAAGATGGGTGGGCAAGTCCATTTTTAAAGTACATTAATTGTCAAAAATTGTAAACAAAAGGATAAACATATAACTTAAAGCAACTTTTGTTATTATACCATTTGAATAAACGCAACATTTAATATAGTTGGGTACAAAATTCACAAACTATGCGTACGAATTACTGAGGCGTGACGTTATAACTAGGTAGCCATTTGTATGAAGCGTTTTTGGGAAAGTCCATTATTGTGTTTTTAGAATTGAAAAATCTCTGTGAGTTTTAATGTTAACGGAGTAATTTTTTTACCAATGTTCTTATTATAATGCGGTCCATGGATATAATAGCAGAAAAAAAAAATTGTCATCATCCCTATTGTTCCTAATGGTAAGTGGCGTCTGTCGCTAACATAGTACTATGATGATTCCAAAAACTAAATAAAATAAATATCCACTGACATTCACACAGCGCCATCTAGCCCCAAACTAAGCATTAGCCTGTAGTATGGGTACTAAACAACGGATACATAGTATACAAAATTACCGGGTATAAAACCTAACATCTGTTAGGTTTTATACCCGGCGGTCTGCGACATTGATGGAGAATAATAACTGTCTATCAGTTGTTGGTCTCATTCAATGCCGCTCTGTCATGGTCAGGCGTATCACTTACCATCAGGTGAGCGTCCTGACCGTCGTACACTTTGTAAAATAAAATATATACTCGAAAACACCCAGACTCATGCACACATGTTTGCACTGGATCGGACCCGGCACCCTTGGTGTAGTATTTGACGTCGCAACCATTACACCAAATGGAATAGTCATCAAGAAGGAATGATATTGAAGAAATCTCATACCTAAAACATGGATCAGTAACGTAATGTCTAATGACACCTAATTAACCAACCCCGTTACCTAATTAACATTGTAACTTGTTAATTAGGTAACGGGGAAACAATTTCAAAAGCGTCGGTGGCTCATTGGTCTGGACTACTTCCGATCGGGAGGGCGCAGGTTCAAATCCGGCACGTACCAATGTGTTTTCGAATTTTCGAACTTACATGCACATTATCCGACGCTCTTACGGTGAAGGAAAACATCGTGAGGAAACCTGCGCACGCCTGCGAAGAGACTCAAAGGTAGTGCGTGAAATCCAATCCGCACTGGGCCGCGTGGACGACTAAGGCCTATACACTCTATACGGGTAGGCTCGTGCACCTCGGTGGGGACGTTAATGAGCTGATGATGATGAAAATCAGTCACGTAATATGTCATTAATTGGAACTTGTTAATTAGTAACGGGGCGTCAATTTTAATGAAGACAATAAATTACGTGTTGGTCCATCTACTAAAACTTATGTCGCAATTGAAATTACGTTGCGGTAGCTAAAGATAAAAGGTGGATGGTAACTAACATTTGAAATACTGATGAAGATTTACTTTATTCATTTATTTGATTTCTTTGTCTACTCATCATCATCACACACACACATCACAGCCTAAAATATCCACTGCTGAACGAAGGCCTCCCCTAATGATTTCGACGCGGACCGATCTTTTGCAGTTGACATCCATTTGACTACTATTGTGGTGAAATGGATGTTTGTTTTTATGTATCTCTCTCTTCAACCTATCGCAGTCCACTGCTGGACATAGGTCTCCCCCATTTTGCGCCAGATATTCCGGTCCTCCGTTTTTCTCATCCACCAGCGACCTTTCGCAAGTCGTCGGTCCATCGGGCCGGAGAGCGTCCTACGCTACGCTTGCCGAGACGCTATTTCTCTGTATACTATGCATGTATTTACCAAAAAAAGTATTTAAGTTATTTAGTGCACATGTCATGTCGCTGTATGAATGTCAGTGGATATTTATTTATTAAATCATTGAGAAGTAGGGTAGTATAACAAGGATTTCTGTTTGAAGCCGTAGAAACATTTGTTAAAACAGTATATACGAGTGTGTATTTATCCTTAAACTGAATTAAACACTTCAAGTATTGGTAATAATAAGATCTATACGTAACATATTTGCTGCTACCTTATTTAGGGTCACTGGTTTATAAGCGCCAATTGCCATTTATCACCAGTCGCGATGTATGCTTGATGGTTTACTTTTAAGAAACAAAATATTCACTGGACTTTAATTGGAGATAAAGTTTTCCAACACCTTCAACCAACATAAATAGAAAAATTACCGAATATACGAGACCTAACATCTCTCTCTCGGTTGACGGGCGCAGGGCAGTTGTAACGAAAAATAATGACTACCTACCGTCATTAACTCCCTTCAACACTGCATCTGTCATGGTCAGGCGTATCACTTACCACCAAGTGTGCACGCTGGCCGTCCCGTTTACTTAATATTATTTAAAAAAATACTTGTCTCTGTTTTTGGTTGTAAAAATATAACAGCTCATTTGTGGGATAAGATTTTTACAATGTTTCTTTTTATTCCAATTACTCGAATAACACCGGGACCCAAGTTCGTTAGTATCACATGCTGGTTTTGAAAATAATTTTCTTTTGTGAATATTTTTTTTTAATTATGAATATTTTTTATTCACAATTCAAAAATTATTAAAATGTAAGTATATATTATGTTTAAAACATCAAAATGTAAACAAATGATGTGTTGTGATTTGTATTTCATGAATTTTGTATGTTTGTTCTCAAATAAGGTTTTTTTGGTATATAAAACTATATAATGTAACTATTCATAGCGTAAGTGAAATTCAGACTACTACATAACCTTAAATAAGCGACAATAAATTAATCGTGCCAATTAATTATACAAGACTAAGTAAAGGCAGCTATTTTTATATAAAATTTATATAATCCGACAGTTTATGGTGCCTTTTATATAAGACTGAGTTGGTGTGTCTAAAAATTATACATGTATAAATCAAGGTACATTCTATTTACCTAAATAAGAACCTATATAAAATTTTCAGAGTATTTAGTAACTTTAATGGATTATCTATGACTCTTCCACAAGTGCTAAATGTATATTTCTTACTACAATGAAATAAAATGCTTGAATAACTCTATGGAATTTTGTAGTTGTAAGAAATACATCAATTAATGGCGATTGTAACATTGAAATAAATGTAATAATGATTTTTAATGGTGGAAAAGTAATTTGCACGCATAAAGTCAGGATTTGCGATGTTACCATAGTATGTATTATTTTATGTTTTATTTAGGTTTTTTCTAATAGTAATACTTGCTGTGTTACTAAAAATTTTATTTTATATTATGTGCATTTTAAATAAAAATATTTTCAAAAATATTGTTTATAATATAATTTGTCTATTGGATGGATTTTAGATCTTTCGTATTATTTAACACGAATATTTTGCATGGAAGTATACAAATTGTATAATAATTACCATTTATTTACATTTTAAGATTAAGTTGTTTAATTAGTACAAATTCGTGATTGTGTTTTATAGATTACCAGTGTATAAATATAATTTAAATGCTTGGGTAGTCTTGTATGGGTTTGAAGCTGATACCAATAGGTACTTTATTAAGGTCACATTTATTAACCAAGCGATTAATAAAATATATACATACCTATCTTTTTGTTTTATTTAATCAATACAATTAGTTTCTCTAATAACAGTAAAGGAATTTATATTCCCGTATCACTTCCCGTTTGAAAAATTTGCGTTAATATCAGTCATGCAGATGGAATAAGACATCAAATTTATTTGCCGACTCCAGCAAATCAGTGCTTCTCTTAGCTATCCTTTTTGGGGGAACCCTGCACTCTGCATTAGCACTTATAGGCTGCTGATGATGATAAAGTAGGATTATCAAAATTCCAACAGCTAGCTATTTAAAAACTTTCAAATTACGAAAATCGATATACATCCAGCTAGAACTATCAAGGACAGTCTTTAAAGAAAAACGAGTTATGTTTTTTAAAAAAATCAAATCATCGCTGTTTTAATAAATCCTTTTTAACATCGATCATACCTAGGTTACTGACGACAGTATTACATTTTTCACTGTTGTTTATAGAAGCTCGTTTTAAATGATGTCAAATTAGCTGTTCTTATCATTGGTCAACTTAAAAAAAACATTTGACATTAGTTATTTGACAGCTGTCGCTTCAATCACGTCAAACGCGAAAAAACAAACTTTATCAACTATTGTAAATTTATTTGCATCAATTTCTTGTAAACATTAATGATTGTAGCAAAAGGAAAAGAGTTTAATTTTTCACAGTGATTCAATATCTGTCACAAAGAAAATTATAAAACAAAAATGAAGAAAGTGCAAGAATTCGTCAAGTACTGGTATACTAGATATCTGTTGGCAACAGAGCTGTACATGGTGGAACCTTGGGAAAAAGTTATCATCCGTATCCTTTAAAAGCTACTCTCTTAAACAAACTACTTCATTTACTTTACATTAACCATTTAACTTATATAGGTTAAAAATAAAAGTATACTTGATATGATAAATTATAATTTCATTGCAGATAATGATTAATAAGGTGACTCATATTAATAGAACATACAATTCAACTACTTTTCTGTAAAAGTATAACTTATTTTAAACTCTACAAATTAACTAATTCACCACTCTTGGACCAGTTCCTCAAAAGGATAGTGAATATTTTGCCATATTGTTTATTAGGGTTTGAAGTTATTAATTGATAAAAGGTTTGATGACTTTAATGAGTGAGTGCGACTACCTTGTTTTCATTCACCAGAGCCTCATCAGAAGCAGGTGAGATTGGCTTGGGATTCAAAATTTGATTAGTCTTACACATCATTTTACTAAAATTATAATAAGATATTTTTATTTTCTTTATTCCCACAAGCAACATTAGTTTTAAACAATAAATAAACCTTAACAAAAATTGCCAGATGTACTGTTTGCCATTTTCTTCACCTTGTTCTGGTATTTCAACTCTACGATTGTGCTAAGTGGAATATCAAGACTTCGGAACACTTCTTCACATGTAGAACAGATATCATAGTGTCTATGGGCTATGTTTATTATAAAGAAATATATATTTTCAATTACAATAAATATTATGTTGAATTAAAACTTACTCTGTTTTATATTATTAATGGGATTGAAAAATGTCACAATATTGCAACAATTACTGTAACATAAGTTAATAATGTAACAATGCATTTATTATTTGTGTAAGTAATTTTAGTACATGGATATTGTACTTGTTGTTGGATATGAAGCCAAATATATTATATATTTTTTAAAACTAAGTTTTATTTACCTTTTTATAAATTAATCATCATCATCAGCTCATTAAACGTCCCCACCGAGGGGCACGAGCCTACCCGTGTAGGGTGATTAGGCCTTAGTCGTCCACGCGAGCCCAGTGCGGATTGGACGACTTCACACACAACCTTTGAATCTCTTCGCAGGCGTGCATGAAGTTTCCTCACGATGTTTCCTTCACCGTAAGGCATCGGATAACGTACATATATTTTCGAAAATTCGAAAACACATTGGTACGTGTCGGGATTTGAACCTCAGCCCTCCCGGTAGGAAGGCGACAGTCCACACCATTGAGCCACCGAAATTAATAATAAAGTTTAACTTTTAGTTATGTACTAGTAGTCATTTGAAAGGTATTACAAATTTGATTTATTATTTAATTTAATAAGCTTTTCATTCATGCCATTTATTAAAATGGTTACTAATTCACTTATCTCCAGCACAGTTTCTATAGATTCCTGTGAACTTTAGTAGAAGTTAGAGCATCAGTGGCTTATTGAGAGGTGCGCTACGGTAATGTTTGCACACGGGCACCACATGACCTAAGAGACTAGGTAGGCTCATGCCCTTCAGTAGGGATGTGTAATGACTGCAAAATTGGGGTAGATATAATCATCTTCACATTAATTTATTGCTGTACTAAATCCGTGAAATATTAACTTAGGGGTTTAAAGTGACATAGGAATTTATTGTTTGCATTGTCAGTATTGCACCCTGCGCATTTACGTTATTCTATTTTAAGAAGCCAATGACATCATCCATCATCCAATTTGGAAGGAGATGGAGGCCTTTGCTCAAAAATCAGCACCACACAATTATATAATATTTTTTAATACTTGTTTAGTTTGAAATAAAAGGCTATTATTATGAAGAAGCCAAAGAGCCGAGAGTAGACTTAACCAAAGAATTACCATTATTCCAAATTTTCACTATTAAATGGATGGGAAAAAAGCAAATGGACCAAATAATTTGCAAATTATTTATTTCAAACTTTTAAGTAACTTACACAATAGCCGTTTGTATTGCGAAAACTTTCTGGTACTTTCAGAGACATTTTCTGCAGATGCTCCAAACCATTGCAGAACATACTCTTCGATATATCCGTAGAGACCACTCCAGGGTCCGAGAGCCAGGCTTCCACTTCATCATTGAGCGCAGACTCAACTTTATACAATATTTTGTAAGTAAACTCGATTTGTAATTTAATTTATCATTCTCGATGGACTCACTAGCATTTTTCAGCACTTGCAACTCTTTATCCATTATCCAAATCAATAAGTACTGCTTTTTATTTGTGGACATTGCACATTCTAATATTATTTTGCACATAACTGTGTACTGTAAACTAGATTAAACTCTTGAGTCATCTTCTCGATTGTGAATATAAAATCATCAGTTCTTAAATCAGAGGATGGTGTTTTATGTGCAAACACAGCTTGTTCTTGGCCCTCTTGAATTATTTTCACTTCAGAATTGTATAATTTTACACNATTTTTAGTTTAACATGATAATACTCCTGTGTTACTAAAAATTTAATTTTATATTATGTGCATTTTAAATAAAAATATTTTCAAAAAAATTGTTTATAATATAATTTGTCTATTGGATGGATTTTAGATCTTTCGTATTATTTAACACGAATATTTTTATGCATGGAAGTATACAGAATTGTATAAATAATTACCATTTATTTACATTTTAAGATTAAGTTGTTTAATTAGTACAAATTCGTGATTGTGTTTTATAGATTACCAGTGTATAAATATAATTTAAATGCTTGGGTAGTCTTGTATGGGTTTGAAGCTGATACCAATAGGTACTTTATTAAGGTCACATTTATTAACCAAGCGATTAATAAAATATATACATACCTATCTTTTTGTTTTATTTAATCAATACAATTAGTTTCTCTAATAACAGTAAAGGAATTTATATTCCCGTATCACTTCCCGTTTGAAAAATTTGCGTTAATATCAGTCATGCAGATGGAATAAGACATCAAATTTATTTGCCGACTCCAGCAAATGCAGTGCTTCTTCTTAGCTATCCTTTTTGGGGGAACCTGCACCTGCATTAGCATCTTATAGGCTGCTGATGATGATAAAAGTAGGATTAGTCAAAATTCCAACAGCTAGCTATTTAAAAAACTTTCAAATTACGAAAATCGATATACATCCAGCTAGAACTATCAAGGACAGTCTTTAAAAGAAAAACGAGTTATTATTTTTAAAAAAATCAAATCATCGCTGTTTTAATAATCCTTTTTAACATCGATCATACCTAGGTTACTGACGACAGTATTACATTTTTCACTGTTGTTTATAGAAGCTCGTTTTAAATTGATGTCCAAATTAGCTGTTCTTAATCATTGGTCAAACTTAAAAAAAACATTTGACATTAGTTATTTGACAGCTGTCGCTTCAATCACGTCAAACGCGAAAAAACAAACTTTATCAACTATTGTAAATTTATTTGCATCAATTTCTTGTAAACATTAATGATTGTAGCAAAAGGAAAAGAGTTTAATTTTTCACAGTGATTCAATATCTGTCACAAAGAAAATTATAAAACAAAAATGAAGAAAGTGCAAGAATTCGTCAAGTACTGGTATACTAGATATCTGTTGGCAACAGAGCTGTACATGGTGGAACCTTGGGAAAAAGTTATCATCCGTATCCTTTAAAAGCTACTCTCTTAAACAAACTACTTCATTTACTTTACATTAACCATTTAACTTATATAGGTTAAAAATAAAAGTATACTTGATATGATAAATTATAATTTCATTGCAGATAATGATTAATAAGGTGACTCATATTAATAGAACATACAATTCAACTACTTTTCTGTAAAAGTATAACTTATTTTAAACTCTACAAATTAACTAATTCACCACTCTTGGACCAGTTCCTCAAAAGGATAGTGAATATTTTGCCATATTGTTTATTAGGGTTTGAAGTTATTAATTGATAAAAGGTTTGATGACTTTAATGAGTGAGTGCGACTACCTTGTTTTCATTCACCAGAGCCTCATCAGAAGCAGGTGAGATAGGCTTGGGATTCAAAATTTGATTAGTCTTACACATCATTTTACTAAAATTATAATAAGATATTTTTATTTTCTTTATTCCCACAAGCAACATTAGTTTTAAACAATAATAAACCTTAACAAAAATTGCCAGATGTACTGTTTGCCATTTTCTTCACCTTGTTCTGGTATTTCAACTCTACGATTGTGCTAAGTGGAATATCAAGACTTCGGAACACTTCTTCACATGTAGAACAGATATCATAGTGTCTATGGGCTATGTTTATTATAAAGAAATATATATTTTCAATTACAATAAATATTATGTTGAATTAAAACTTATTCTGTTTTATATTATTAATGGGATTGAAAAATGTCACAATATTGCAACAATTACTGTAACATAAGTTAATAATGTAACAATGCATTTATAATTATTTGTGTGAGTAATTTTAGTACATGGATATTGTACTTGTTCTTAAAAATATGAAGCCAAATATATTATATACTTTTTAAAACTAAGAGTTTTATTTACCTTTTTATAAATTAATAATAAAGTTTAACTTTTAGTTATGTACTAGTAGTCATTTGAAAGGTATTACAAATTTGATTTATTATTTAATTTAATAAGCTTTTCATTCATGACATTTATTAAAATGGTTACTAATTCACTTATCTCCAGCACAGTTTCTATAGATTCCTGTGAACTTTAGTAGAAGTTAGAGCATCAGTGGCTTATTGAGAGGTGCGCTACAGTAATGTTTGCACACGGGCACCACATGACCTAGAGACTAGGTAGGCTCATGCCCTTCAGTAGGGATGTGTAATGACTACAAAATTGGGGTAGATAGATAGATAGAATATTCTTTATTGTACAATTTCGGAACAATTAACAATTTAAAGAAAATTAACAATAAAACATAAAAAGTACAAAGGCGGCCTTATTGCTAATAAGCAATCTCTTCCAGGCAACCTTACAGTTAAGCAACATTTTACAATAGAAAAGGAAGGCGGTTTAATTGCACAAAGTAAGTAATTGAAACAATACAAAGTAAATAATTGAAACAATACAAAGTAAATAATTGAAATAAATTCTAAATCGAAAAATTATAATAAAATAAATAAAATACAAATAAACATACATATTAATATACATTTATATCTATGCTACCATAAATATGATTAATAAATACATAACAAAAATTAAACAATAATGAGATAAAAAAAAAGAAGAAAGCGACTATTTTAATGATAAATAGTGCGATGTTACCATATCTTTGAAAGCAGTTAGGTGTCTAGCTTTCCGGATAGAAACTGGCAAGGCATTCCACAGGCGAACTGCTTGGACAGTAAAAGACTGATCAAAGAATTTCGTGGAATGCAATGGCGTACTGTTTTAGGTCATCAGACGATCTCAAAGAACGACCGTGTGTGTCACATAGAAACTCAAACGACGCTTCAAGTAAGCAGGAGAGGAGGGATTGAAGAGGATTGTGTAAAGGAGAGGACAATGTGAGTGTTTCTTCGATGACGTATGGGTAACCACTTGAGTTTGAACGGAATTCAGATACGTGGTCATATTTACGTAAACCAAATATGAACCGATACAAAAATTTTGGAGTCGCTCCAGTTTATTAAGTTGCTGTTCCGTAACATCAAGATAGCTGACATCCGCATAGTCAAGCACTGGAAGAAGAAGAGATTGTGCAAGCGCAATTTAATAGTGGGGTAGATATAATCAACTTCACATTAATTTATTGCTGTACTAAATCCGTGAAATATTAACTTAGGGGTTTAAAGTGACATAGGAATTTATTGTTTGCATTGTCAGTATTGCACCCTGCGCATTTACGTTATTCTATTTTAAGAAGCCAATGACATCATCCATCATCCAATTTGAAGGAGATGGAGGCCTTTGCTCAAAAATCAGGACCACACAATTATATAATAATTTTTTAATACTTGTTTAGTGAGAAATAAAAGGCTATTATTATGAAGAAGCCAAAGAGCCGAGAGTAGACTTAACCAAAGAATTACCAATTATTCCAAATTTTCACTATTAAATGGATGAGAAAAAGCAAATGGACCAAATAATTTGCAAATTATTTATTTCAAACTTTTAAGTAACTTACACAATAGCCGTTTGTATTGCGAAAACTTTCTGGTACTTTCAGAGACATTTTCTGCAGATGCTCCAAACCATTGCAGAACATACTCTTCGATATATCCGTAGAGACCACTCCAGGGTCCGAGAGCCAGGCTTCCACTTCATCATTGAGCGCAGACTCAACTTTATACAATATCTTTGTAAGTAAACTCGATTGCAATTTAATTTTATCATTCTCGATGGACTCACTAGCATTTTTCAGCACTTGCAACTCTTTGTCCATTATCCAAATCAATAAGTACTGCTTTTTATTTGTGGACATTGCACATTCTAATATTATTTTGCACATAACTGTGTACTGTAAACCTAGATTAAACTCTTGAGTCATCTTCTCGATTGTGAATATAAAATCATCAGTTCTTAAATCAGAGGATGGTGTTTTATGTGCAAACACAGCTTGTTCTTGGCCCTCTTGAATTATTTTCACTTCAGAATTGTATAATTTTACACTATCATTAGTTTTAAGACCCAGCCATGCAAGGCATCTATTGCAGTGGTACACATCCCTTTTTGCATTAAACTTGTTTGTTTTATCCGACATTGAACTCTTGTTAAGCACAAAAAAGGTAAGTCTGTACAGAAAATCTTTCTTGTTCGGTTTCAATACTTCAGCATGGTTCTTATCATCATGGCCATGGCAAAACCAATCTGATATATCGAGTCCAACAGTGGGCAATTCCAAAACCCGGTCGAATTTTACAATATCTTCTGATATCACATTGGAGCAATTGCTGCAAATGATCTTCATGTCATTATTGACTTTGACATTCATAATTAAATTGTGATTTTGTGACTTATTCTGGACACTATTTGTTGATAGGAGTTCCTTGTAAAAGCTGCCATTACTAGGTTGAGTGAGAATCCTAAAGGATATTGTGTTTCTATCGATTTTCAGGCATGACATGGAATTTGGTATAATTTTGCAGAACTCCTCTATGGGAATAATTGCTGTTACATCATTCTCCTCATCACTGCACTCACAATCAGATAAGCTTTCAATAGAAGACAGACTATCAGTCCGTTTCAATTTATCATAATCTTCATAGTAATTCAAAACTATACAGTTCGATTGTATGCTGATTTTCAAATTGCAATTCTTGCTGAAATCAACTCCTGTTGTAATATAAACATTACAACTCCTCAGCCTCGAACGTAACTCCATAAAAATATTCTTAATTAACATTATTGCTTATTAAAACTACTACTTCTTCACAATTTAAACTAAATTCTGGACCTTACAACGTTGCAAGTAGCAATTTTACTTATCAATTAGCTCGATATTTTCAATATTTGGCTTAATTCTTTGCACATATCCATTGGTCTCGTAGACTTTGAAAATATTGTCCATCTCACGTATGGTGAATGGGAGGGATGCATTTTTATAGTAATCTTCCATCATTTCGAGGTTGTCAATGACGGTATCGAGAAGATGGGATTTCTCCACATAAATGCCGGGTGCCTCGTGCCTCAGGTATGTGAAATGTATGTGGAGATGATAGAAGGAAGGCTGGTAATGCAGGTATATACGCAACTGGCTGCCGGGAACGTTGTACTTCTCTAGTATACTTTTCTGTAACAACAATAAAATTATCATCATCATTTTCACAATGACCCCCTGCAGGGACTAGGCCTTATAAACAAACCTTAGCTAAATTGGGCCACATGTAATCCACCACGCGGGCCCACTGTGTGGGTACAATTTATTTATTATTTGAATGTCATAAGTGAACAGGTCGGCCCGATGGACCGACGACTTGCGAAAGGTCGCTGGTGGAAGCTGGATAAGAAAGGAGGAGGAGCGGGATGTCTGGCGCAAAATGGGGGAGACCTATGTCCAGCAGTGGACTGCAATAGGTTGAAGAGAAGTGAACAGGTCGATCAGTGCGCTCACCTGGTGGCAAGTGATACGCCTGACCATGAAGCAATGTTGAAGGAAATTAATAACAGTAGGTAGCCATTATTTTTCAAACAGTGTTGAAAAATCTGCGGCCGTCACCCGAGACAACAGATGTTAGGTATCTTATACCGGTAATTGTACTAGCTACAGTGCCCTCATCCCGAAACACAGAAATATATACAAATATAATGTCAATGTAAATATAAGTAAATCCAATTCCAGTGTAGCTGCTTATAATGTAAAATATAGGTTGTTAAAATTTGATATTTTTAAGTTACTTAACTGACTTCACATTTCGAAATATGCATGATTAAAACCAATAACTGCTTTTTTAACACTGCCTAGTTGAAATTTTATCTTTATCAGGTATGTTATAAGTGCGATAGTTCTTAAGAATGTGTGCAAGTAAGTTTATAACACTAGTATGCAAAAAATATTTTACAAATTATTATACATGAACTTACACGGCAGAATAATCATTACATTGGAAAAACCTCACGGGAATAGGAACATTGACTTTAAAAACACCAATACAAAAACAATCAAACAAGAAGTTTAAAAAATAATCATTTAATTTTGAAGTATTATGCAATAGGTTACCATTGACTCAATGATATAAGTCACCTGCTCTTATAATTATCTAGCAATTATCATATTTCACACTTCTTGCTTGACAACACATTGAATTCACCTTGAAGTTATATTTTACACAAAAGTCCAGTCAAAACTCATCATTGAAACTTGAAATTAGCCATATTTTTATTTGAGAAAATCCTGAACCTTTTGGAACTTAAGCGTCGTCCCAGTAACAAAGAAGACTGGTAATGTGAGTCTAATTGTTTATTTTATTTATGAAAACCTTTAGGTAATCAACGAGACAGTAAGTTATATATTGTGTACAAAGCATATTATCTATATTATACATTCATTATCATCAGCCCATTAAACGTCCCCACCGAGGGGCACGAGCGTATAGCGTGATTAGGCCTTAGTCGTCCACGCGGGCCCAGTGAGGGCTGGACCACTCTCTTCGCACGCGCACGCACGTTCCTCACGGTGTTTTCCTTCACTGTAAGTGCGTCAGATATCCATACTTGCCAAATCTAATAACAACCAACAAAAAGTAAAGAATAATGAAAAGGACTGTTTCTTACCTTGCCCTCGTCCCGAACTCTCTTGAGCAACGGCAAATGGCTACCGTCTAGATCCCTGAGAGACTTGATTCCTCTCTGACGTACAATGGCTAACAAGTACAATGTCTCCTTAGTCTGCCCATCCCATTTCAGGTCCGGAAGCAGAACAAACCCCTCCTTCTCACAAGGGTTATTGTGCACTATCCTCTCTTGTTCACTTTTACCTTCAAGAATGTTATAGACCCACTGAAAATATGAAAATACAATTATGAATATCCAATGACATTTAGTGTCGTCTAGGACAAAATCATCATCATCTAGGAAAAGATTGCATACTTAAACTATGCAGTCTCACTATAGGGTTTGAAACCACAACTCTGGATCATGCAGGAATTTAAACCAGTGTTACTGCCACTAGGCTATGGAGGCAGTTAGTAGTATCATCATCATCAGCTCATTAAACGTCCCCACCGAGGGCCACGAGCCTACCCGTATAGGGTGACTAGGCCTTAGTCGTCCACGCGGGCCCAGTGTGGATTTGACGACTTCACACACAACCTTCGAATCTCTTCGCAGGCGTGCATGAAGGTTTCCTCACGATGTTTTCCTTCACCGTAAGAGCGTCGGTCGGATAACGTACATCTATTTCGAAAATTCGAAAATTCGAAAATACATTGGTACGTGTCGGGATTTGAACCTCAGCCCTCCCGGTAGGAAGGCGACAGTCCACACCACTGAGCCACCGACGC
>PQWD01009927.1:0-79210 GCA_019425675.1 Leucinodes orbonalis | reverse complement strand
TACCTGTCATTATTTATCTCGCTCATACCCTAACATTTAAATAGTCACTATGGTATTTAGTTGTTTAATTTCGTTAATAAAGACCAGAAAGTTGGGAAAAAACAGACATAAGAGGAGCGTAAATGCTGAAGAAAATACAACATTAACACATTCCCTCCAAGGTATTTTGTAAAACATGAACCAAATGTAGAGTGCCCTTAACTCACATTCTTATTCCGATTTACCATGTAGACATACAAATAACTTGATGCGGTGCGTTTACGAAATTTCATGAATTAAAATGTGTTTTTTAAATTTACTAAAATTGTTTAGTTTTCAGAACAGAATGTCTTGTGATTAATCGATGAAACATCTTAACTTTTTTTATATTATTATAGACTTTACTAATAAAAGGTTATGTTGGTTATTATGTCTCATAAGATAGGTTGCATCTTAATCTTAAATACTTATTTTTAATTTCAGGTACCTTTAAGTCAACCTTCGGTGGAAATATCTTCTATCGGGGATCGACAAGGTGACCCTGATGAGGTCGATAACTGGCAAATCAAATTGGTATGAGGTTAAAATAATTTATTAACAAGTTAAGCTTATCAAATCAAACAGTAAACTACTGTAAGAACTTAGATTTAAGGAAGAATCAAATCCCGAAGATGAGTCTGTACTTACTAATAGTTTTCGATTCGTGATCCACGGTACATCTTAGAAGTCAAATTTTAGATTTTATCGCTTTTGATTTAGCAGTCAGTTATTTTTGGAATCGAGTAAACGTTAATATCAGACCCCTGGAAGCAGTTTTTAAACAACCCTGCGGCTATTACGGACAAACCGAACGCTTTACAGGTGTGTAAGCCGAAGTCTGAACTCAATTTTTTTACAAGAAAATCTGGTGGCAATCAGCCTACAAAGTATTGACTATGGCTGGGTTGGTTTCTGACACATACAAAGTCGTACAAAGTTGCACTTTGCGGTCGTCCGTGTGATTCGAATTTACCTCCATGCATGAATACCATTGAATTTAAACCGAAGCTCGACGAACTGCCTTTTGTTGACCCGTATTAGTCTGATAAGACAAAGTTTTTTAGATAATACGCACGCCAAGTTTACAATGGATCGCGTAAGATAACTAATTATTACATTCTGGTGGCGCGGGTAACTGCCAAGTCCTTGCACAATAGTACATTATCTTTAGGCTATGGTTAAAATGTACGAAGTAATCAGTTAATTGGATATTGCTTTCATAACGGTAAGCATATTATGATACGGCTCACGGAAGGCTTAAGCAAGGTCAATGATTGTGTTCTTTTATCCTATGATGTTAGGTAATATAAAGAATTGTAACTGACTATTGATTTCAATGACTTTCTTCATTCATTCTTCCCGCAAATATTCGTTATAGAGATGGCATTTTATTGTATATTTTTTGGTTTTTAAAACTATAACGGGACTAAACCCGTTTATTCATTATGAAAGCTAAGTTTTTGGTATTTTTATTATGCTGTTAACGCTTCGTAAGTTAAGTTTTCGGTGAGCAATAGTGTGGAAACACATTCTTTGAGCCTAGTAGATTTGTAGCGAAATCGTAAATTTCAACATAAATTCAACGTGCTTTTCCATCATTGGTCTTGTTGATTATTGACTTAAGCATTTATATTTTAAGATACAATTGCTAAAAAATAATGAAGTTTAAAAATCCTGAAATACTCTTATCTGCTGCTGATGAACAGATAGGAGATCTGTCTCTAATATTTGACCTTTATCTGGCAAAAACTGGTCCTAGGAGGGGTATTTCATGTTATTTGTATAGAATTTACGGGTACAAAAGTCAGAAACCAGGAAAGCTAGTTTAATAATTTTTCACAGCGTAACATAACCAATTAAAACAATCAGTAATCCGTTCTTAGTATTTCAGTTCGAGCGTATATAAAGTTCGGCCTATAAGATGGGCGTGTGCGTACTGTGGTTCAAGCGCTGAGAAGAATTTCGTGCAACTTGTGGAAATTGCAACTAGTACTTCGTTATAATATTGACCAGGTTCGAGGAACAATAATTTGCACAATGGTACTTTTTTCTAAGATAAAGCATAAACAACGTATATTACGAGGTTTACTCGTAACAAAATGTATACGTTCTTAAATAAAGGATAAGACAGAAAACTTTGCTATGAAAACAGTTTTTGTAAGAATGCAATTTAATATACTTTATACAAATTAAAAGGTAACTAGTATTGTCGTTGACTCGGAAAATCGTTTTATTGGATGCAGATGTCGAAAAGCCTGATCACTATTCGAACTTTTATTGTAGTTTCTGTTCTGATTTTAGGTTTTAAATATTTTTGTAAGATTTCAAGTTAATTTCATGTACTTTAGGTATACAGAATACTTATTAATCCCAGCAAGAAACTCAGTAGTTACTCTTTTAAAAAATATACATTTACAATTTACTTATTTATAAACTATTAGAGTATGTATTATTAATCCAAATTCCTTTGATATACTGCAACATTACCAGCTTATGACTAATAATTGGATAATGCGAAAATCATAAAGTCCTTTGGTGCAAAAGGGAAATCAACATCCACTACAGCTGCGGATAGAATAAAGAATTAAATGAAAAATCAGAAACAGATAAACAGTACTTTGGATTACCGTAACACCGTGTTGAATTATATCAAATCAACTCGACGATAATAAATAATATACACAATTTGCTTCAAATATTTAATTTTGCTTCTATAACACACACGGTAGTTTATGCTGGGCAGGCCTTTTTGACCGGCAAAACATGGCTTATTCTGTTTTCTATTTTTCTAAACTTTTTTTTTATCGAAGTTTTGTAGGTTTTCAATTAGGTCCACATTTGTTATAAGCTTTTTATTTTATTTCTCGTATACTATTCTATCCTCATTGTGGACTGTGTATAGAATTGTATCCTTTTTTTGCGTAATAATGTTTTTTGTGTTGTTTTTTGTGTCAAAATGAGAATGTTTTTTCTTTCTTTCTTCCTTCTTTGTATTACACCAAGGGTTCGTATTTCGTTGTTTAGTAACCCTATTAACTGGCTAAAGATTAGTTTTGGGGCTAGGTGGCGCTGTATGAATGTCTGTGAATATTTTATCATAATTATTATTTATTTTCAAGGCATCCGACACCCGTGCTTCACAATCTTTCCAAGGTGCCACTTACAAGAACATTCTTAGGCAAAATTCACAACGTGGGCACTTTGTTGTGGCAATGAAGACCAGGCAAGACGGTGAAAAGTTCCTGGTTGACCTACCCACATGCTGTTTCTTGCCATTATCGTCCTATTTAATGGAGAACAATTTCGAAGTTATACTTCTGGATTCTTAAATTAAAGCTAAACCTTTATACTAAGGTGGATTTGGACCTGCTCCTATCAAAGCAAGATATAATGTTTCATCGTGAAACTGTAGCCTCAAGATATGAGAAAATGCAAAATTTAATTAAACTTACTGCTGGCTTCGCAATTGCTTGCTGTAGAATATTAGTCACTCATTCAGGTTTAGAAAGTTAAATTTTTAATGGCACTATTAAAGACAAATTGGTAGGTTAATTAGTTGTTAATTTCGATCATCATGCTGCTTACGGAAAGATAGATAATATGATGAATTATTCTTAAACAAGAAAGCGATTATTACTTCCAAAATAGCCAATATTTGTTTTACTGATTATTTGATCCAAATTTTGCACTTTACTTTCTTCATATTTTTTAGTGAAATATGTGTTTGTTCTCTTACGTCGTTTTTATTGTATTCGTATATACGACAAAATGATTTTATGATCATTTTGAATTTAATAATTAAGCAACATAATTAAAAATAAAGTAATAAAGGTTTTGTGAATGCAGATAATCTGTTTGACTTAAAGAGTAACTAACGAAATAATAATAGGTCACTGACCATTCACACAGCGACATGCTAGCCAGTTAAGCGTAAAGTATGTGATCTCCTTTTTTGTAAATTATGAGTCATATATATAGAAAACATCCAGACACATTACAAACAGACATGTTCATGCTGGCGTACATGTTCCGTATTGTCCGGCCGGACCGCGCAAGAAAAGAAACCCTTGGTGTAATAGTCAGACGTCTAAACCATTACACAAAATTTGTGCAATTACTCCGTCATGTTATTAAACATTTTTTTACTATTTATATTATGTATTTTCAATATTTTTACTAGCATTATTTTGTTGTAACTCACAGGTTTTTTTTATCAGCGCATGGATTATTACTTCATGTCATACTCTCAAAAAATGCCAAATGTTAAAATGATTTAGCATTTTCTTTTGTTAATTGACGTCCTCAAAACCACAAAAAACTTACATTGCAAATGTAAATTTTTTCACGTTTCTTTCTCTTCTTAGTAACTCTGGTACTTGACCATTAGGCTTATATTTGTTTATCTTTCATAAATGATTATATCTTTTAATTGTATCTTCTGTAAGAAAGACGCCTAATGTAGATACCATTTGTATCGCAATTGGTTAAGAGAGTATATCCGAGTGTGTATAATGCCTAATGGACTTGTTAATTATCATTTCAAATTATGTTAAGTCGCTAGTCCATTTCATAATACATTTTGGAAGTGCAGCAACAGGTTTGGTTTTATTTACTTGTCAAAACTAACAAAATGATTTTTTTTTTTTAATGACTTGCCGTTTCCCTCAGCATCAATATCATACCATGATTTGATTATTCCATATGAAAATACTGTTCCTTTTTAGCAATGAGCCTTATTCAGGTTCTTCCCAAATGCCCAGAAGTAGACAGAACATCACAGTTGGAAATTTGTAATCGGCGAATCATCATCATTTAACCAGCCCTATAACGCCTATGCAGGGCCAGGTCTTACCTATACAGCATACAGTACAATATCTAATGGAGATTGGATCGTAACCCACCAATGGCCCATGCGAATTGGATGATAACGATACTCACGTGTCATCTGTCGGTGGACAAAGCGCGTAAAGGCATTCTAGGAAACACCGCAAAAGCACTTCAAGACCGAATCCGTCCGCCGCGGGGGCTTTCGTTTCGCGAGACCCTGTAGGTTCGACCAGTTGTTCGCATTACCGGTACGTGGCTCGGGTCGTTTATCCCCAAACATATACAGGTTACCTAGCCCTCCTCCCTCAACACCTAAGCCGAGGTTCGCGTCTTACTAAGCGTCTCAGGGCCACCTTTTTAGGCTCCGTTGCATAGTTTTGTGGGCTGCAGAGCCAAATCCTGCGCTCGCCAATTGTCTGGTGAAGCTGTGAAGGCTGCGGCCAATACCGGTAAGCATCCAAAAAACAAGTATTATTGGGCGGGTGTTGACAACTACCAGCTAAGATTGTAGCCGGGACCTTAGCTTAATGCAAGGGAACAACGTGTTTTTTTTCGGACAATCAGGTGATTCAGCCTGCAATGCAGATGTAATTTGGCTGATTTGTTTGTCTTTCCATTTCTTTTTTTTCTTTCAATGTCCTACTAACCTGGGAGAATTCCCTGTCCAAAAAGTGACGTTTCCAATACACCCGTCTTTAAATTCGCACCCGGGAACAACAATGATCTAACTCAACTTCTGTAGCCTAGGCCATGGAGCAGTTCTGGTTAATGCTGTGTGTGGTAAGTTAGCCTTAAAAAAGCTACAATTGTCAAATCGGATTGCCTTTTTGGCTCTAGGCCTACACTACTGAACAAGGGTGGCGCTCATGTCTCTAATATAACCTCACCCTTAATGATGTTACCCTGCCGCCGCCTCCGCATGCCTAGCCTCCCACCTGCCTGGCTCCCCGTCCCGCCAGCTGCCCAGTAGCACCCACCACCCCCCTGCCCTTCAGCCCCGCCATGTTCCCGCCCTGGCGCAACCGCCGGTCCATCGCCGCGCCCACCGTACCGGCTTAATGGAGGACACATATCCTCCCCCATTTTGTGCAGGGACGGGCTGTGGGGAGGGCGGGCCACCCACACACATCGCTTCACCAGCGCAGTAGTTAGTAAGTAATAATAACATTAAACGTCTTTACCTAAATTGTCGTATTTGTTGTCACTTAACAAATATGTTGGATAAAATTAAAATTTAAAAATTTAATCCAAATGAATTATGAAACCAAACTAAGTTCGCGTTATGATAACAGATTGATGATTTTGAAATATATACTAATATTAATTGTAGCATTTATAATAAAATCTAGATTCAAACACTATTAGAAATAAAAATTAAAGAATTACCTTGATAGCTTACCAACTAACTAGAGTTTTAATTTGGAACACAATAATACAACAAAATTGATTTGAGGAGAAATCATAAATAAATTACATGAGTATAAAATATCGCAAGCATTAAAATTAGAAAGGAAACATGACAACCTTTTAATATAAAATACATAGGTACCTAATTGCAAAGTTAAAAAGTTATGGAAAAAAATAAAGTTCTGTTATGGCACATATGGTTGGAAAAATTGCAAATATATCATTCCATACAATACATTTTTAATAAAGCAGACTTAAATTTCAATAAGACTTATATTTTGAAAGTTTACCTTGTGTTTGATGAGGTCGTTGTACCTTTCTTGGGGGTAATTCGGTGGCTTGATATTGCAGTATGTTTTGTCTTTACATTCTTCTGGTAAATCGTCATCATCATTACCGTATCGGTTCTCAGGTTCTTTTTTGATGGGACCAGGAAAATATATTCGGTCATCACCTATAATAAAAACCAAATAAGTTTTACCCTAGTGAAATTAAATTCTGTATCGGTGTTGTTTATAGATTTTGTGTGTACCTCTTCAGAGTTTACTTTATGATGATGTTTAAGAGAAGTCTCAGTCATGATTTTAAGATAGTAGTATTCCGTATTGAATGAGGTAGGCATAACTGGATAACTAAAGATCTTAATTTCAAAAGTTTTCTATAGCACTGTGATCTTAAAAATCACTGTTTTGGTCTAGGTAAGCAATAAAAAACACCGTAAAATAATTGACGTTAGGACCAATTATGTCATGTTGTTACATGGTGACAAAATTCCTCAATGATAGTTCCTTGGAGAACGAGTTATTATGTTTGGTTTAAGTTAAGAAAAAAATATTAGATAAAAAAAACATGTTAGATATACAGAATGAGTTTTGTTACATAATTGATTGATTTGCATTGATAAAACATGGCATAGTTGCATAATACATAACAGGTAAACATGACCTCCATAAGGTAATTGAGGATATTAATTATTATCAGCGCATATCAACAAAACATAGGAATGTTATTCTAAGGCCCGTTTCTACAACGAGACTCAAGCGTTGATCTTCATTTAAGTTGAGTGAGAAAGGATTAAAGAGAGAAGAAATAAAAAAAAAATATTACACTTAAAGATACAAAAGTACAAATAGAAAAGTTACAAATAATCGAACACAGAATAACAGGATTGCGCTCTATGCGATAAATAGCACCATCCCTTTCTAACTCAAGTAAAGATCAACGTTGAGTCTCGTTCTAGTATACGGGCCTAAGTATAGTACGATTCACAAGATATGACCATTTTTAATTTTTTTTACAATTGCGCTGAAGTCAGTTTATAGTCCCATTGGAGGTGCGGTAATGGCGAAATTTTTGTAGATATTTTGTTGACGATCATGACATTTTACATTGTTAATTCTATCACAATTTTTATTTGTTGATCCTATTGTTTCACAATCAATAAAATAATAGTCATCTTTGCGAAAAAACCCAACCCAAGAAGAAGGCTACCATTTGTGGTCATCTTTCGTGAATACTGCTATATCAGAATTGTCCATAGTAAACTTCACGATTTTTCAAGTACTTTATTAAGATTTCGGTCCGCAAATCCTACAATGTAGGGGTTTTTTCTCAAGCTTACCTTTTTGTTTGTTATTCGCGGCGTTGGTTTGTACAGCAGCGTTGAGCATGACCTGAAAACAAATTAGTTGTACTGAGGCTAAGTATGACAACGTAGATCTTTAAGGCATTGTATTACAGTTATAGGACTATCTCTCAAGTCTTAGATCTCTTCATAGCAATGATGTGCGAGAAGGCCTGTGCCCTGCGTGGGCTGTTATAGGCTAAATATGATGATAGACATGATGATCTATAACAGATTGCTTTCATATTTTAAGTGGTAACTGAGTTAAAAATATAGATATTTCTGTTCTATTGAAAACCCATTTGGTGTAATGGTTAAGACGTCGGCTTTTACATCAAGGGTTCCGAGTTCGATCTCTGGGCAGTACAAACAAACATTTGTGTTCATTAAAATGTCTGTTAGTTTTGTCTGGGTCTTTTCTATGTATAATATGTACGTATTTACAAATAAAAGTAAATAAGTATGTTTATCCGTTGTTTAGTATCCCTATTAAAGGCTAATGCTTAGTTTGGGACAGATGGCGCTGTGTAAATGTCAGTGAATATTTATTTATTTAGTTATTAAGTCACTTAAATTGATTTTTTTCATAACTTTTAAGCATGACTAATATCATTGCTTAATCTATGCTGTATTCGTAGCACCTGTGCGAAACTTGTTTTCTTTAGTATCTAATATTAATTTTATGGGTTAATTTGAAAGTTAATGAACTTAAACCCCAAGATATCGTAAATTGTGGCCTATTATAATGGTAATCCAAATGCTGGCAATCAAATATGATTTTACGATCCAGTTGGTGTAATGGTTCCGGGATCGATCCCCGGGCAGTATAAAGATTTGTGTGCATGAAAATTTTTGTTTCTGGTTGATTCTGTGTGTTCTATGTATGTATTTACAAATAAAAGTATACATAATTACCAATGATTTTGCGTTATTTAGTACCCATACTATAAGCTTCACGATTAACTTGGGGATAGATAGCGTAGTATTTATGCCAGTGGATGTTTTTTTCTAGGTAAGTATTCAATTCTATAAGATTAATTATGTTATAAGATATTTATTAACACTAGGTACATGAAAGCAGCAGTTTTTAGGAGGTTAGGTTGTATTGCTTTGGAAATACTTCAAATACGCAACACCAAGGGTTCCGGATTCGATTCCCGGGCAGTACAAATATTTGTGTGCATGAACATGTCTGTTAGTAATGGTCTGGGTGGTTTCTATGTATAATATGTATGTATTTACAAAAAAGAAAAAATATATATGAGTATGTTTATCCGTTGTTTAGTAGTAATACAGGCTTCACGCTTAATTTGGCCCTGTGTGAATGTCAGTGGATATTTATTTATACAGTCAACCGTATTATATACAGCAGACATTTTATTTTGTAAACCGAATAAAGAAGATGTCCATGTCCCTATTTCATTACTATGATCTCATGTGAAGCCTAATTATTTCAAATAACTGACTCATTGCACAACTTGGTGTACGGAAAATTTGAGAAATAAAAGTAAACAAGAACATGCGAAGGACGATGCAGCATTGATGACATAAGGCAATGATATTCTGTATATATAAAGGTAGATACGCATCGTGCCTCAAAAACGAACCGCCGAAGAGAGTGCAGTTCGTACTCTTTTGTTTAGGTAAATGTGTTCGAAATTCGAAATATGTGTATGTGTGCTGTCACTGCATTCGGAACACTTTTTTCGATTGTGTCGTGAGCATATCACGAATCTATACTTTTTTACATCATTGACATAAGGTGTGCACCGAAAATAAACGAAACTTAGGCCCGTATTCGAGAACGAGACTCAATGTTGATATTTACTTAAATTAAGTTATAAAGGGATGGTGTTATTTATCGTATAGAGCACTATTCCTTTCTCACTCTACTTAAGTGAAGATCAACGCTTGGCAGTGTTGTCACTGAGTTTTAGAAAAAGGGCTGTTTGAGACGTCAAAAAGGGCTAGGAAGGGCTAGATTGAGCGAAAAAAAATTCTGTTCTAAAAATAATGAAATAATCATGTCATTAACCCGTTTTTTTAGCGTCTAAAAAATACGTCATCATGACCAATTAAATATAAAAAAAGTACTTGTTAGTATGTCGAAAACTTCATATTTGGTAATATTTTCAAGACAGAAAAGAGTTAGATAGATAGATAGATAGATAATTCTTTATTGCACAAAACAAATTAAACACTTAACATGATTCTGCACAGGAAAAAAAGTACAATTGGCGGAGTTAGATTGCACTTTTCGGGCTCAATCACTAAAAAAGGAGTTCACCTATACTAAAAAGTTGTAGATTTAGCTACAAAAGGGCTAAGGTGGTAACACTGACGCTTGGGTCTCGTTTAAGAATACGAGCCTTAAAGTAGTATTTTGTATTCCAGAACTTAGAATGGTCTATTATCGAATAGTGTCATTATATTACTGTAATGGTGACTCGTGGGGAAAACTATTTCCTCAAACAATGTTATATTTAATTCAATTATCTAGTCTTCTAGCGGTAGAGTGAATCTTTTCAACCTATCGCAGTCCACTCAACATAGCTTTTCCCCATTTTCGCCGGTTATAAATAAATAAATAATGTAAGATACACACACCTACATCATATTGGAGTAGTCTTAGTCCAGAAGTTATACAGCAAATTAATAGCTAAACTGGTGATAAATGGCAACTATTGTCTATATAATCAGTGATCTAAAAAGGCTTACCAGCTGTTCATTTTACAAGTTTTTAACTGGTAACGTGACTAATTGTCTAAAATTCACTAATTTAATAATTCTTTCTTCTGTGATCGTTTTATTCCCCTTGGGACAGTCGCTATTACATATTTCGTAGTATTTTGGATTTTGGAACCGCCGAGAGTCCGCGCTACCAAATGCTAAAAACGCTTACTCGCATGACAGCAAATCATTGTTTAGGAATATTTGCAGTAGTTATCATGACTCAGTGATGATGCACTAAAATGCCCTTGCTTCGTACGCAAGCTTTATACAATTTTGTGTTCTTACATACTAATAAATTTCCTTATATTACTTCAATTATTTACCAGAGCAGTTACGCAAAATTTGTTGAGTATTAGTCACTGTTGCTGTTTTAATTTTAACTGTTTAGTTTCTGTGAATACCCATTCATGGTTATGAAATGGAGTATAGACTTCAGGGAAATTTTGCTTTTTAATTACGTATTTTTTCTTGCGAAATTGAATGATAATGAAACTGATGATGGTGATTCAACTTCATCAGACACAATGGAATATTACTATTGTACATAGTTGGAGGATTGAAAAAAAAAATTCCAAGAGATATTTACCCTTAGTCGAAATAACTTTGTACAATGGAGTGGTTTACAAAATATAAAATTTAAAATTATAACCTAATAAGATATCATGGCGTTGAAAAACCTTGAGTTAAGCCCCACATTTAATATTTACTTTAACTTTGACATAGTTTTAGGCTAGTACTGACATTATAGTGATACAAAGTTAGTTCTAGTTCTCCCTCTGGGCACTAGTTATGAAGTGGTTTTGCTTTCCAATGTTAATTTAGGGAGAGAGCCGAGCTAGACATGTAGGTGGATACTGACACGGT
Source organism: Leucinodes orbonalis (assembly GCA_019425675.1). Taxonomy (NCBI): domain Eukaryota; kingdom Metazoa; phylum Arthropoda; class Insecta; order Lepidoptera; family Crambidae; genus Leucinodes; species Leucinodes orbonalis. The sequence continues at coordinate 67,737 of PQWD01009927.1, read as the reverse complement.
TTCAGAGTACTTTCTCAATATTAAATGCAGCAAACCTGCATTGTATGCAGCTGCGGTTTCTAAAATCATTTTACTCGTACTAAAGCCATGATATTCTGTATATATAAAGGTAGACACGCCATCCGTGCCTCAAAAACGAACCGCCGAAGAGAGTACAGTTTGCACTCTTTTGTTTATGTGTGCTGTCACTGCATTCGGAACACTTTTATCAATTGTTTTGTGAGCATATCACGGATCCATACTTTTTTACATCATTGACTATAGCTAATCATTTCTACAGAACGCAACTTAACGAATCTAGGAGTTGAGGTATTTGAATGAAATTATTATCGAATATGCTCAATTTTAAAATAAAAAAATAATATGTAAATTCTGTGGGTAGGAGAATCAAATACGTCACATTATATATTTGTGTACCCCAGAGTGTTATGGGTACTCAAAAATATTTTTATTCATAATCTGAACAAAATATTCGGCATTAACAATTCAATCCATTAGATAATCAATCATTATTGTAAGTTTTTTATTAATGTACATTTGAAATCAGACTGCATTTTGCTTATTTATTTAAATTAGACATGTTTTTCTTCATGCATTTTGACATTTGAAACACAATGTATATTGTTTGTGAATAAATGAATTGAAAATTGAATTAAAATTAACTCTAAATTTTCACGCTTCCGCCACCCAGAACCAAATTATTTAAAACTAGATCGAAACTTTTGCCGGGACAGCTAGTAATCAAATTCAAAAATAAATTTACTTTAAATCCGGAACAAATTCTACCTGCATTTATTTTTGTATTTTATTGTTCCGTGCGATTTAAGTCATCTAAACTTGGCCAGACAGACGTTTTGAAATTAAAACGAGTTTTTATTATCAAAACAAGTTTACGTCCTTTGCGTACTTTTACGGTTGTTATTATCAAAATGGTATTCAGATGTTTGTAATTTCAAGTTTCTATATTACGATTTTAGTAGCTCTTGGTCTATAGTCGTTGTCTCATTGACGTTACAAATAATTATAATAATAAATTAAAACTGGTACTTAATGTTATTTATTCAATATTTGTTTTGATAATTAGCCACGGCTGTCATCGTGTTATTGACACAAAACAACTTATAAACTCGACTATGAGTATAAATTGTTCCCTTTTTGTTGTAAGTCATTAATGTATTTTTTTCTTTTAATAAATCTATTAATGTACCAAATTATTGTTATATTTTTTAATACCTATAAAGTAGCTAGTGGCAATTATCCGTGACGTGTATCTTAATTTTTTTAAAATAGTCTCCGTCCTATTGGCTTGGCCAAAACGTGCTTTCCAATCCAGCACTTCCAAAAGACCTGAGAATACGATTGTTTGAATAGAAAGTAAAAACCATGTAATGGGTTTTAAATTATTTGTATAATATGCTTTAGAACCATTAATGACAAAGTCAGCTAATTAAAATGAAAACTAATTTTTTTTTGTGTTCATAACGAGCTTAATCAGTCATTCAATAATCTAATGAGTCTAATCACTCTTAATTATTACTAATTAATTGTATCCAATAACTAAAATAAGTAGGTACTATATTATAGTAATCAGTAGATATGTTAATTAAATAATATATTAATAGCAATTAACTATCGCCATTGTTATAAATATGCCGTATGTAGAGGGACGCTGATGGCAGCAGATTATAGGTAATACAACCCTACTATTCATCGAAAAAACAACAAAATAAACTGAATTGAATTGAATCGAATCCTAATTTTCATCTTTACTATTCCCGCAGTATTCTATTTGGTGGTAGTTTCAGTACTAAGTCGTTTCCATCAGGTGATCTGTCTGCTCGTTTGCCCCCTATACTATAAAAAAAAAAAAAGGTACGTAGCACCGGAGTGCCAGATAATTGTGCTGTGAAACAGGAATGTTTTGCACTTCTGAGTTTCGGTATGAGGGCACCACAGACATCATCTGTGGAGGGCACTGTAGCAAGTGAAATTACCGGGTATAAGGGACCTAACATCTGTCTCGGGAGACGGACACAGGATAGTTTTGGTGGAAAATTTTCACCAACACTGCATCTATCATGGTAAGGCGTATCACTTACTACCAGGTGAGCGAACTGACCGCCCTATTTCACTTTATGAATAAAACCTGTTTTAGTTCTGGTATCTCCAATTCACCCACCGAACGTAAAGGATATGGCAAAACAATTCACAACCGTAGAGATGGACTTATGTAAGACCAGTCCCAAATCTAGAAGTAGACTTTCACAGGCTATAAAGCCAACCTTTTGTCGACTATCTCACCTGATGAAAGGTGATGATACATATGATAAGGGATACCCTAAGTTATATCAGAGCGTCGGTGGCTCAGTGGTGTGGCCTTCCTACCGGGAGGGCTGAGGTTCAAATCCCGACACGTACCAATGTATTTTCGAATTTTCGAAAATATATGTACGTTATCCGACGCTCTTACGGTGAAGGAAAACATCGTGAGGAAACCTTCATGCACGCCTGCGAAGAGATTCGAAGGTTGTGTGTGAAGTCGTCCAATCCGCACTGGGCCCGCGTGGACGACTAAGGCCTAATCACCCTATACGGGTAGGCTCGTGCCCCTCGGTGGGGACGTTTAATGAGCTGATGATGATGATGATGAAGTTATATGATACTTTTAATAAGAAATAGATCTGCAGGTAGAAAATTGCACTCTTTACCCGTTCAAATTATGAAGTTCGATGAGACAAGATGCTTCGTAAGCGTAGAATTTATATTATCAACAAAAAATCGAAGGATCAACGTTGCACCGCCCAGGATGTGGCGAATTGCATAATTATTATACTCTTTTAAGCAAATTTTGTTATTTCTTTATTTATTTAAAAATATTCCCTGGCTTGCATCGTTTTAAATGAACCAGTGAACAATTCAGGCCTGTATTCATTTTTGTATTGTATATTTTGATTATGGACTTAAATGAATATTAAGTGTTTCGCTATATTTTCTTTATACAAGTCACTAAATTCGAGAAGTATGAGTCTCTATTCATACAATTTAGGCTCTGTGCTCACTAGTGCGTCTTTCAATTCAGTATGAAACTAGCTCAATTGGCAGATTCATTCTACAGGTGGCATTTTGTTATTCAAGTCACACAAAAGTATGACATAAGTGTGTACCTATACCACATTGGTTGATGAAGATAATATAAGCTATTAATAAGCTTTAAGAGGAGATCAACAAGCACATTTTTTTATTTATATATTCGATATTTTAATTACGAACTTAGCCGACTCACAGCCTGATAGCGACACTAAAATCTGAATACTCACACACACACACACACACACACACACACACAATAATACACATTTGCTAGCTTGTCACTAAAAGATGGTCTTGTGTAATTTGATCTAACTACAAAGTCAAGTAAACAAACAAATAGTTTTAGCCCATTGAACGCCGGGAATCCAGACATAATAGATTTTCTATTGTGTCTGACGCCTTAAGGCGTCATTGGCGGTTAAAGGGTTAACAAGCCTGGACATGGGAATGCGAAAGTCTAACGGCATATCAGACTAACGGGAATAAAGGGTTACTTAACCTTAGACTTAAATGTTATCCAATATTTTCTATTTTAATTTATAGTTTTGTCATTTAGCAATCGAGCCTACGTGCTCGGCTATTTACCCGGTGTTTAAGTCCCGCAAACAATGAAGTTTCAGTCAATTGTTTTTCCCGCTAAATAATTGAGTGCTACCTCACTGATTGTGGCAGAGCCCATAGGTATGAGCTAGAAGATCACTCGCAACGTTAGTATCTGAATTCGTTCCTAGTGCTTCGAAATAAAAAGAATACTCACAAAAACGTTTAAATCGGGAATATGTTCATGGTTTTCGAAATAAGAAAAAAGAATACTCACAAAACCATGTAAATCGGGAATACGCTATTATTTTTTTGAAATATGAACAAAATACTTACAAACACAATAAAGGTGCAGGCGTACATTTTGTTTCCGAACGATTCACTAGCCGACGTGATACCAGACCGTCTCACTGTCACAGACTGTGGCGCGTGCTAAGTAGTATGTCTTTTATATGCCGATTACAAGTAGACGTTCACTAATCTATCTTAATGTAACGTGCTAGAGGCTAAATTCGAATAAGTTTAACGTGCAGCGAACCGGACAGTCCGATGAGAAAACGCTAGCGGTTAAGACGCATAAGTATTCAAAGACAGTGCTTATCTTATGTGGGTATTTATTGAGGCGATTACCGTGGCTTTGTAGTAAGAACTGCAGATGGTTTTGATCCATATCTCAGTAAGGGCATATGAAAATAAGACCTTTAGCCTTACTTTTAGTATTACTATTATCTGTGTTTTTTGCCAGAATCAGTATTTACTAAAAGATATGTAAATAAGGATATTTATCCGTTGTTACCTCTTAACAACTGCTAAGCATGTTGTGAACGATGTTGTTTCTAGTTTCCTAACACTACAGAATGAATCGGGTACACTACATAAGTACCTACGAAAAACTAAATTCCGATATTTACAATTACGTTGAATTCGGATTTTCAGTATCCACACTGGGTCCTCGTGGTGGGTTAAGGGCCAAATTATCGACTTGATCGTCAACTCGCTCGCGGTACTACTATACCTACGCCCAGCGTTGGACTCTGAAGCTTTATTGCACATGTAACTTTTCTCTAGCGGTATGTAGCTGGTTTTCCTTATTGCTTATTCAGACATGAATGGCCGCGCCGTACATCTAATAATAAAATAAAAAAAACATGAATTACCAAAAGAAACAATAGACGCCCAAAATAGATAAGCTTCGTCATCGTGACACAACACAAAATAAAGAATTCATACCAAAAATAGTAATGGACTAATATCGTCGCGCTTCATGTAATTCGTGTTTATTACACTGTAGTCTTAAACGCGGGTAGAATTTATTATAGTAATATATTTGACATCGTCTGCTTAGATCTTAAGTGAGATCCACAATCTCACTCAAAATGTCCGAGGCACAAGTCTGCCGTCGCGTCAGTTGGGCAGATTTTTTTGTTCAAAGTCACGTCGCGCGCTACATAGTGTCTTAGTAGTATGCTCGTGCATTTGATTTTATAACCATTTGATGACGCGTTAAGGTCAAAATTTTAAGGAACAATCTTATGTCATAACTTAGAAATTATGTCAACATAATTTTGTGTTTTTTTTTGTGCTTTTGCAAATTATTAGTTTATTGTTAATCTAAGGCATAGATAATATAATTTTGAATGGCCAGGCTAGTCCGGAGTGACACAACCTCCTCACAGAAAACAGACGTCGACGACCCCTTTGGTGTAATAGTCGAAACGTTGGCTACTACACCAAGGGTTTCAGGCTCGATTCCCGAGCAGCATAAACATTTATGTGCATGACCACGTCTGATTGTATTGGTCTGGGTGTTTTCTATGTATAATATATGTATTTACAAAAGAGTATATAAGTATGTTTATCCGTTGTTTAGTACCCAAACGTAAAAGCTTTACGCCTAACTTGGGCTAGATGACATTGTGTGAATCTCAGTGGATATTTATATAATTATTATTATGTATAAGGTATGGCGACTGGCAAAATATTGCTGGTAGAGACTAGATGAGGAAGACGGAGCGGAGCGGTCCCTTTTCAGAATCACAAGCAGAATTAAAATCAGGGTTTGCATTTGTCCCTTATCCCACTTAGTCGGCTTGCTTATTTATGCTTACTTTTAATAAAAATAACCATACATAATTTAATTTTCTTTCACACGTTGTCTAGCCAATGATTTTCGAGAACATTTTTATATTAATGATCTGATAATATCGAGGCGAAAGGTTCATATGCTATAATGAAATAACTACATAGTATTAAATTCCAATCAACTACAACTAAGATAATAAAAAATAATGTAATAAAATTGGACTAAAACTGACAGCCATACAAAATTATATATTATTAGCATGAATATTAATCATGAAATCATGGATGGTGTTGAGGACCCTTTAATATAATATTCTATTAAATACGTGGTTTCAACAAATAGCGCAACATGTCACACAGCTCGTGCCACAATTGATTTATTGAAGAAAACGTTTAATTTCACGCTTCGTACCTGTAAATTGGCGTTCAATATCGTGCGATTTAACGCAACTTGACTATTTTCTGTGGGGATGTAAAGTCGCTAGTCTACGCAGATAAGCCCGGAACGATTCACCACTTGGAGGAAAACATTCGACGCGTTGTTGCTGATATACGGCCACAAATGTTGGAAAAAGTCATCGAAAATTACCAACCGTGGCGGTCATATGCCAGAAATCATATTTCAATTATAATGTAATTAAGATTGTCTTTTGAACAACGTAAATTTCATATTAATAAAAATATCATCTTTGTTTTATTTCATTCCAAAGTACTATACCTTTAAAAAACACTCTATATGTATGTACAAATATGTATATAAGTATGCTTATCAAGTATTTAGTACCCGTACAAGCTCCTCGCCTAATATGGGGCTAGATAGCGCTGTGTGTCAGTGGGTATTAATTAATTAATTTAAAAATGTGTCTCATGCGAATGACAACCCTAATTTAATTAGACAACGTTTTGTTTTCCTCAATGTGTTCCTACTTGCAAGTTGTTGATTATTTCTGGATTCCATGGTTATTGATGCAGGATATTTCCTCAAAGCTTGGTTTATTATATTGATATAATGATGGTAGATTGCATTTTAAATGTTTGATATAAGCCAACTTTATAATCTACTCGAAAACCGGGTACAATTGCACTTATTATAACCGTTTTTTGAAAATAATGACATTCATCCAACACCATTTAGTTCAAAACTTAGCATTTAGCTGTAATAAGGATACTAAACAACGGATGAACATACTAACATATTTTTTTTAAAAATACACACATATTATACATAGAAAACACCCAGACCAATACAAACAGATATGTTCATACACACAAATGTTTGTACTGCTCGGGGATAAAACCCAAACCCGTAGTGTAAGAGCCGACGTCTCAACTAAATACACCATAAATGGGTCGTCAATATCATTTCTAAAGGAATCTAGGTAAAAATGGAAAACAGATAGAAACAACTTCAACTTTAAAATCATTCTAATCATCATCATAACGTATTTTTATACGTTCATGATTCAATTGTAATTTTATACTTCAGCCAATCAATAATATAGCCTTTAACGGCTTACTGGCAGGATTTGAACCTCAGCCCTCCCGGTAGGAGGGCAACAGTCCACACCATTGAGCCACCGACGCTCTATGGATTGGTGGGTATCACTATCATATTAGGATAGTAGTTAGGACCCACGACTTTGAGTTTTGAATAAATACATATAGAAATGGGACACGACTAGCTAATTTTTAATAATAAATAATAATGATAAGAAATACATTTCCACTGACATTCACACAGTCCCAAACCAAGCATTAGCCTGTAATATAGGTTCTCATGGTACTGGTTGGCTGGACACATTTATACCGGAACCGATAACCGTTGGGGGTAAGCGTGTTCTAGAGTGGAAACATCGTCGTTGAAACGGTAGTGTGGGGCGACCTCCGGCAAGATGGAGTGATAACATCCGTAAAACGGCAGTTGGAAACCAAAACCTTGGGATAGATCTATGTGGCGAGCTATTGGAGAGGCCTATGTGCAGCAGTGGACAGGAGTAGGCTAATGATGATGATTGGTACTGAACAACGCATAAACATACTAATTGACTTTTTTTGTAAATACATTCATAATATAAATAGAAACACCCAGACCAATATAGACATGTTCATGCAAACAAATATTTGTACTAACCGGGGATCGAGCCCGGAACCCTTGGTGTAGTAGCCGACGTGTCAACCATACACCAAGTGGGTCGCCATAAATAGGTTATAGCTCACATACTCATATTACATTTTTCAATCGTTGGTTAGTAACAGTAGACATACTAATACAAGCAATAGGAATTCGGTATTTTCCACCATCCGCAATAAAATAAACCTTATTTTTATTAAAGCGCACCTTATTTTATATGTCGTTTCATTAATCACTTTATTGCAATGTTGTATTTTTAAATACACTGAAACCAATAAATTTTAGGTCAATTGATGATAGTGAGCAATGACGTCACATATCAATAATCTCATACAAAATATATGAAAACGTCACTTTTTGACAGTTCATAAAAAGTGCGTCAAAGATTAGTGGTGTCAAATACCCAATTATCTCATCAGATACTGGTCCAAGTGACTAGCAACTCGTCAATGCTGGATTTCAGTTCTTCATAATTTCGTTAATACTTTTACATAAAGCGTTTATTTATTCTGTCGCCTTCCTACAAAAAGAGCTGAGGTTCAAATCCCGACACGTACCAATGTGTTTTCGAATTTTCGAAAATATATGTACGTTATTCGACGCTCTTACGGTGAAGGAAAACATCGTGAGGAAACCTTCATGCACGCCTGCGAAGAAATTCGAACGTTGTGTGTGAAATCGTCCAATCCGCACTGGGCCCGCGAGGAAGACTAAGGCCTAATCACCCTATACGGATAGGCTCGTACCCCTCGGTGGGGACGTTTAATGAGCTGATGATGATGAAAGCGTTTATTTGATCCACTGTAAGTCGATCATTACTTTTGTCCTAACTGCAAATGTAATAAGATTGATTTGTTTCAAACAGAGGAAATCCAGATTTGACTCATACTGTTTATATTGCGTCACATATGCTCTAATTGTTGAGATATGGCGTAAATAGGCACCTGTTGACGTACACTATATGACGCAGTAGTGTCATATTTCCCGTTAGGGATTTTTGTCTCTTAATTATTCCATTGAGTAATTTAAAATGAGGATACCCTACAATAATTGGAAGGGATTTCATTGAGTATTTTAGCTATTCCGATCCGGTGATATGAGTCATTAAAATAAAATATAATAACAACTGTTGACGATTTAAAAGTAAAAAATTATTTGAATAAATATAATTTGAGTTTGTATTTTGTTTTTTTTTGCAGATAAAGAGGGCTTGATTATTAACCCATTGAACGCCGGGAATCCACACATATTAGAATATACATTGTGTTTGGTGCCCTAAGGCGTCATTGGCGGTCAAAGGCTGAGACGGTATAGTACAATACCAAGGTTTCGATCGCCGGGCAGTACAAACATATATGTGTGCACACATGTATGTTTGTAGTCTGGGCATTTTTATGTATGTATTTTAAAAAATGTAGGTATGTGTAACCGTTGTTTAGTACCCATACTAACTTTTTGCTTAACTTGGGGCTAGATGGCGCTGTGTGAATATCAGTGGATATTAAGTGCAGACTGCATAGTGAAACTGAATTTGTATGATTTTCTACAGTTCGTTAGGACATTGTGGGTTTGGTGACCACATAATCAGCTCATTAAACATCCCCACCGAGAGGCACGAGCCTACCCGTAAAGCCGTCCACGCGGGCGCATTACGGTTTGGCCGAATTCATGCACAACCTTTGAATCTCTTCGCAGGCGTGTGCAGGTTTCCTCACGATGTTTTCCTTCACCATAAGAGCGTCGGTTAATTGTTTTTGCTATCGATACGCTAAGAAGAAGAAGAAGAGCGTCGGTTAACGTATATATAATTTCAAAACTTCGAAAACACATTGGTACGTGGCGAGATTTGAACCTGCGCCTACCCGATCGGAAGGCGACTGTCCACACCACCTGATTGTCTGAAAAGAAGAATGATTCCTTGCTTCAGAGGGCACGTTAAGCCGTTCGGTCTTGGCTACTATCTTGTGTTTTTATCTCGAGTCTAGATAGATTCTTCTGTGGGTAAGTCTTTAGACCCTTCTACTTCCTGAGGACATGGTAGTTCTTAACTCCTAAGAATACCAGAACTGAGTCGACTAGGCAGGTACCAACGTAGTGCTAGATTTCGTCCTGTACTATCGAAGTGTTTTGCACTACTGTGATTCGGGATAACAGCACTGTAGTTATTAAAATTACCGGGTATATAAGACCTAACACTTGTTGTCCCGGGTGATGGGCGCATTGATAGCGAATAAAAACCTATCAGTTGTTGGTGTGATTAAATGCCGAATTGAATATTGATATGGTCAGGCGTATCAGTTACCGTCCTGAACACTTTGTAACATGCAAAATCCGCATTTGGCCCTCGTCATACGGTTACGGCCTGGCTATCCCTTCCGTGTAGCAAGGGATGTGCGGTACAGTGGGTGTTGTTTTTGACTGACTGTTTGATTGATTGAAACTGTTGAAGGATAAAATATCGACTTAATATAAATGCATCTCTTTTACTACAATTGCTATTGTACATGGTAAGAAAAACCCTTCGCCAATGTCTTTAATAAGTGTGGTATCACTATAATTCATTTATTTGGTGAATTGATGAATTTGTATGGGTGTAACTTACCTGAAATAAAGATTATTATTATTATTATTATTATAACCTCGAACCGCTGGGAGCAGGTGAGGTTGGATTGTGTTATAACTAGTGTTGCCGAGCTATCGATAGTTTGACTATCGATAGTTCACCTCGCAAATCATCTATACTATCGATAGTATCAGCAATAGTGAATTTTACGTTAAGTTTCGATAGTATCGATACTATCGAAAAATTCTTCTGTATCAATAGTTTTTACTTGTACGCTATCCGCTGCGCCATCGTTCCCTTGTTTAGAAGACATGTGGTGAGAAGTCGGATTCAATCTAGTCAACATCGTCCTGATTACCGCTGACCGCTGGTCCAAAACTTTTTAATTTCATAAATAACGCTTCAAAAAGCTTTTTTCTAGCATGTACGATTTTCTTGTATTCCAATGTATGTATTGGCAACCCGTAAATCGCTGCAGCACGAACCAAGGCATATTATTAACCTAATTCGGAATAATAAAATTTCCTTGAAAACTTAGATAAGTATTATATATATATAGTTTAATACTATAGGTTTGTTTCCCTTTTCAGACAGCTAGTCATAAATTTTGTTGTGCTTTCATAAAGGGTTTCATGAAAGTAACAGCGTTCGATCTGAACACGATTTTACAAAAGATGAAGCAAAATATGAATACCTATCGCGCATCATTATTAGGATGTTAGGGGTTTCTAATAAGATGAGGTTCTTGACACCACGCTTTAAACCAGCGTGGTAAGATAATTCCTATTCCTTTTATGATAATAATAAATATTCACACATTCACACAGCACCATCTAGTCCCAAGTTAAGCGTGAAGCCGGTAGTATGGGTACTAAACAACGGATAAAAATACTTATATACTTTTTTTGTAAGTACATAAAAAATAAACATAGGAACACCCAGACCAATACAAACAGATATGTTCATGCACACAACTGTTTTGTAGTGCTACTTGGTGTAGTAGCCGACGACTCGACCATTACACCAGTAAACCATTGCAAATACTAATACAGCATAATTTCCATTCCATGACCTAATAATAAGTCATTTTAGATTCTGAGTTTACTCCCTGATTTGTATTAATGAAAAATATTTTTGCCAATATTCATATATTTCTCAATTTATATAGAAACAGTTTTTGAAAGTCGAGTCTTTTTTCATTTGAAATGAATCAGGAAAGTTCAAAATGTTTATCACTATGATTGGAATAAAAAAAAGAGCGTCAAGGATACGTAATATATTTTTTAACAAATTCTTAGATCATCATTCTTCTTATTATTTTTGTCTTACAATACCTAGTTCATTTCATACTGACTAACTAAAATTATATATACATAATAAAACCCATCTTGAGTTATTATCTCTATTGAGCTTTTCTCCTGTCATTACATAGAAATACAATCTATTTCTTTGTAAACATTTTACTTTTTTAATTATTTGTCTTATCAAATTTTAACCGCCAAAAATTCATACACAATATAAAAATTACTGTTCTAAAAGTATATTTTTGACTGCTTCAGATAACACACATATTTACACAAAACGTTGATTGTATATTCTCTTGTAATATTGATCCTTGTTCAAAAATATCTTGCTCGGTGAACTATAAATAATTATCTTTAAGACAAGTAGCAATGACTTGTCTTACAACCTACTGCTTGCAATTGAAATAATTCAACCTTCATTCTTTGCACTTTCGTATTGTACCTATGTACGGAAAGCATAATTTATTGTACCTATTGCAAACAAAATGTATAATCTCTTAACTTAATAATAATAATAAAATCATTTATTCAGTGCCAAATACATACAAAGTTCTTAGTCTAAATTATGTCTTCTTGTCTTTATGTCGAGGTACTTAGTAAGCACCGCGACACGATCTTCCGTGTGCACCGCTTGTTTATGTTCCAGCGTTTAGAACCGTAGGTATATTTTTGCTAGTCTTACTACGATTTATTACCAGCATTCCTTTAACTTTTATTTGTACATCAATTATTATTCATTGAAGCATAATAATATTACTTAAAAGCTATTGACTAGAAATTTTTGAAAAATCATCACCCGTCACGTTAAGATGCATACAAATACGAATACGACGCTCATACGGTGAAGGAAAACATCGTGAGGAAACCTTCATGCACGCCTGCGAAAGAGATTCAAAGGTTGTGTGTGAAGTCGTCAATCCGCACTGGCCGCGTGGACGACTAAGGCCTAATCACCCTATATCGGGTAGGCTCGTGCCCTCGGTGGGGACATTTATGAGCTGATGATGATGATGATGATGAAATACGAATAAATTAATTGAGACTTTATGCACGATCAGAATATAGGATCCACGCGACATGAACAGCAAATAGGTAGGTCACCGGCAACATCAACATCTTCTAATGTGCTGCCATCTAGTGAAAGGGCAAGAAAGCTGTAAGGGATTCTCATCTCCACGCAGGTGAAACTCCAAGTCTTGAGCTGGTAGGGCTCAAAGTATTTTGATCCATTCTCGATTCTGCCCGGGTTTCTGTCACCAAACATATGCATATTAACATATATGTAAAAGTATTTTAAAAATATTCATGACTATGCTTTAAGAAAAAAAACGAACAATCCATGTATAAATAAACGAATACAATAAATGAATAACAAGATCTCATAGAAAAAAGTCATACAAAATATGACACAAATACAAACTGACAAAATCTATGTGATTCACAGGGAGTAAAACTGAAGCCATTGACTTAGTAACTTCTCATTTTTTAAATTCTTCGTCAATTAACATTCAATATTTTATCAAGACACATTTGGCCTCATTTGGGACATAATTTTGGAATTAAAAATCTTACGTTTTTATATAAAAATTTAAAATTATGGAATCCAATAACATTATTGTCGTTAATTCACCTGTCAGGTAGAGCTGTAATAAATTTATTTAAACAATTGCCTGCGATACTACAACTGCAATATTGCATTCCACTGTACGTTTGCGGTAAATTTAGCTCTTGGTTGCATACTATGTTGGAAATTTAAACGCAACGGGACGTTCTAGCCGATGCTAATTCTACTGTTTCAACCTTAAGATAACTACTGTTTTAAGCTTTTGCGACTTACACACATTGAATCAGAACCAATTATACTTTGTAAATTTTAAATTGTGATTCAAAGACTTTGCAGTTACCGAAACGTTAGGAGAATAATAGTAATAAACAATTAAAGTTACCGCGTTTTAATCCGTTAAATTGGTTTTGATTCTATTAAATTTTAAGGCTGCCAGAAAAGGTCTCCACTTTTGTTTTTTATTATTCGGCAGGCTTTACATAGTGGCAAAGAATGATTGGATCCTAAAACATTTATTTTTCAAGAGGGAGCTAGTCTATGTCATAAACACAGCTAGCTACAGTGTATCCTTAGATAAATAACAGGCTGACTAAATACACAATTCTCAACTAAAATTGTCCACGGCAAAGTTCCGCCCATCAAGTCGGTTGGACGAATTTTTCATTAAATTTTTACATGTCCTAATAATATAGTAGTGTGCTCGTGCTTTTTGATTTTGTACCCATTCAGTGACGCGTTAAGGTCAAAATTTAAATGAATAATTGTGTGATATGAATTTAAAAACTATAAGAATATTTCGTGTCGGTGTAAGTAGTGCGACTCGGACATTTTTTAGTTGACATTTCTTCGTGTTAGTTTAGTTAATTGTTTATCGAAATGTGTAACGAAGTTTCTAACGAAGCTGGGCTCCAATTCTGTTAATTTGAAACTCTTTATTGTGTTTCACTCTATATAGTATATATAGTACTCTATAATAGTTAGAATCCTACATTTCAGAGTACATCAGTCACTAATTCGTTCTGCCAAATTAACCATAAAAGATTTAAGTTGTATGGGAATAACTAATTTACAGTTGGATTGTAGTGTCGTGATTGCGTCGTAATGTCATGTGCGCATAAAATAAATTAACAGAATTATTGACGCCCCGATTCTAGGAAAAAAGGTACTACTGACAATACAAAGATAATTAGCACTTACACACACGTTTCTATCCTGATGGTCTGTTGAAACTTGTTATCTGATTGTGCTACGAATCGCACGTTTCCATCTTTATCTAATATCTCGTAGATGGGCTCAAACTGGAAATTAACAAATAATAAAATTTAACTTAAGTGTCATCAGTGTTATCTTATCACTTAATGCAATCTTTATAATTCTTTTAGTAGTAATATAAAAAAATATATCATATTATTTCAACATATTATTTGGTATATGTAAGTCACCACAATTTTGTGTTAGATTAAATAGAAAGTATAATTAAATTCATACTCCAATAAATAATTAATCTATTAATCAAAATCTCAATTTATCTTATTTCAGATCACTTATTGTATTACTCGATAACGCATATGCACTTTTAAACACAACAACCTTCTAATATAATATTATTTCAATAGTTTAAGTCAAATAATTCGTTTCTTTTAGGTCCAAAAAGTCTTACTTTAGTCTCCCGCAGACAGTCGGTATTTTCACCATCTCCGCTACCTCTATGCTTAATCTCATCAGTACCTTCTACTACAATGCCCTGAAATAAAATGAATTATATTTAATTTTTTTATTTATTTATATATAAATAAAAAATTAGCCAATATAGCCAATAAAACAAACACGATACAATTATAATATTACTCGTAGATCTATGAAAACGTGAATGTAGAGTTGCTATAGTCAATGGCTGCCACGGCATGCACAATTAAATAATTAGTCGTTTGCTTATAATTATTAATTTTCATTTTCTACTCAAGGTCCTAGGAGGTATAAACAGGGGGGAACCAAGTTTGGCGCCAGGAGGGGGTCACATAATAGAAGTCAAGTTAAGAACTTATAAGGTATGTTGTTAATGTATGTTCGTATAGTACTTAAAAATAGCTCAGGGGGGGATCCAGGGGTATAAATAATTTTGTATGCTATAGGGAGCAAACGAGCTAACGGCTCATCTGATGGTAAATTACACCCCCGCATATGTACATTTGCAATACCAGTGGGAACTGAAACGCGAGATAGCGTTATTAGTGATTATTTAAGTTATACATCCCATAGCTTTGCTGTGCGGAAAGGCCTATGCTCCGAAGTGAGCTGTTATAGGCTGATAATTATTTTTATTTCATATAATTATGAAGACACATAAATACATTATCAGAAAGTTCGTGGCTTGTATGTAACATCATATTTAGATTCTTTTTGTTTCAAAATATATTGAAACAGAATGTTTCGGGAACTTACCAAGAAATTTTCCAAATGGCTGTCAATAAGTGCTCGTGGATAATTTTTGCTTTCAACGAAGCAGAAGTTTTTCCCGGTGCAGGCTTTGGGCATAGCAACTGAAAATTCATGTTAAAACATAGTATTACAATGTTTTTTAAATAATACCTATTGGTATCGATACGGAAAGTGGTTACCTTATTTATTGTTCTTAAGGATCAGCGAAGATAAGGCGTGGAAATTGTATTTATAATATGAACCAGTATATTAAAGTTTTAAAAATGTATATTTTCAATGTCGGACATTATTCATTAATGGATGTGATAATATGATTAACTGCCTAAATTTAACAATTCGACTTCGTCGCATTGGATGGAAGCAATGCATCTTAATGTAAGGAATTATTTCTTACCATCTTTGTATATGTTGTTAAAAACTGCAGCCAACGAGACTGATACAGCGGCCTGAAAAAGAAGAGATTTTTAAATAAATGGGAAAGGGCAAACGCAAAAAAGCCGGGGAAGTTGTATGGAAACATTACACAAAGCGTGCGATTGTCGATGGCTCAATGGTGTGTACTGTTGCCTTACGATCGGGAGGGTGCAGGTTCAAATCCAGCCACGTATCAATGTGATTTCGAATTTTCGAAATTATATGTACGTTATCCGACGCTCTTACGGTGAAGGAAAACATTGTGAGCACCAGCGCACGCCTGCGAAGAGTTTCAAAGGTTGTGCGTGAGGGGCGTAAGGGGCGTCGCTATCACACACCACACAAGCCCTTGTGAAATGGGGGATGGTCCATGGGTTTATGGACCTCCCCATCTAACTGAAGGTCATTCCCTCCAAATGAGGTAAGGTGGATCCGTGTCAACCGCGCACATTGACAACACACTGGACGGTTGATTGCGCTCAGCGCGTACCACAGTCACCTTTAAGACGAGGCGCATAGAAAAAGAGGAGGCGCATAGAATTTAGTCGGTAGGAGTCCGACATAACTGTGCCGTTTCTCCCCAGAGCGGCCAGTATCCCATGCAGGATTCTCCTCTTAAAAAAAAGGCTTGTGCCTCTCGGTGGGGACGTTGAATGAACTGATGATGATGGAATTAAAAAATGAAAAAAGCACTCACAAAAAATACTACAGCTTTCTCGTACATTTTGGTTTTAAAAACTATGGTAAATTGATATTTTTTTCCTTGTACGCGTCTCGTCAGTGTCAAGTCAACAGTGTTAATGTGCGAGTTCATTATTAAACTGACTATATATTCCAAACCACGGTTTTCCCGCTCGTAATTCCTGGATCTCTCTTTGATAATATCACTGTACGTATAACGGGATGTACCTACGTCACGTAGTTTTCCCGTTATTGTAGTTATATAAGATATTAATTCCATATATGGTAAGAAATTTAAATTACGTCATATACCCGGTATTGGTGCATGGACTGATAGAATTTTTGGGGGGTCTTACGCAATTTTTCCTCGGTAGACGCAATGTCTTAAGTTTCACGGTGGTTGAGATATGACTTTTTTATAATACCAAAATTCATGCCTTTAAATTGTCAAAACTTTTTATTTGTTGTTGCAATACCACGATATGACTTGTACTTGTATGCTGTAATTTATTCTCATTCTAAATAAATAGTTATTTGATATGATTCATATCAGAAAAAAAAGACCTTTCAAACTCTGAAATCCGTGTTAATATATCCCGAAACACAGATGTGCAAAACACTCCTATTTTATGGGACGATACCTGGCACCGCGGTGGTACCTACCTAGACGACTTAGTATCGAGCCTACCGCCAAGTGGGTGCATTTTGAGGCAACCTTACCTTGTGTTAATTATGATCTAGACACAATTTGACGACCCATTTGGTGTTGCGCATGAGACGTTGACTGCAACACAAAGGGTTCCGGGTTCGATCCCCGGGCAGTACAAACATTTGTGTGCATGAACATGTCTGTTTGTAATGGTCTGGGTGTTTTCTATGTATAATTTGTATGTATTTACAAAAACAATGTATATAAGTATGTTAATCCGTTGCTTAGTACCCATAAAACAGGTTTCACGCTTAACTTGGGGTTAGATGGCGCTGTGTGAATGTCAGTGGATATTTATTATTATTTATAATTATGAAATTAAAATAAAACACTTCATCGGTCGAAGATGATCAGTATAAAAATATACTATTCATCATCCAATGAATGAAAAGAATGAACAGTTCCGGTTTCAAATACTGTGCAGTTACACATTTGTGTGCATGAACATGTCTGGGTGTTTTCTACGTATGATTTTAAGGATTTAAAAACACTACATATGTAAGTACTAAGCTACCACTGCAAGCTTGTTACTTAGTTGATGACTTAATCATAAAATAAATAATTGTCAAACTTTCTGCTATCATGGACTGGCGAAGACTGGTTAAGTATTGAGGGACCCAGACATGTATCTGTATTTTGTAGTCTTGTCGTGTCTTGGTTATGAATCAATTCTATATTTTTATTTATTTTATTTATTTGGGATAATAAACAGCATCACAATCTGTCCTTATATTAGAGTAAGTTACAAAAATTATTTATTGTGACACCACACCATTATCCACGACTTATTTATAGTGTTTACTCGTTTATACCTATAATGATAATTAGCATTTTCAACATATAACATTCAATCGGTTCAAATCTTATGCTGTTAAGTTATTAAGGATACCAATAGCCTTCCTCCTGAAAACAGTTTCCTTGTCAGCAAATATATCTAAGTCTATGAAAAAGGAATTGTAAGTATGAGCAGCCTGTGGAGCGGTGCGCGCGCGCGGCGTGCGTGCGGCACGGGCTCTCGTGGAACAGCCGGGCGCGCGCACAGCTCTCATTCGAGAACTGCGAGGCACCGCGAGGCTCAAGGCATTATTTAAATTGATACAGTCAACACTGTTGTTACAAATTTTATAAAGTGACATGGCGTCTAGCAGAATGCGTCTATGTTCCAAACTCAACAGTCTATACTCTCCATAAGCAAGCGTATGATAAACGAGTACACGGTACCTGTAATCCACATATCGTAGAAATTGCGTTGTTTTTCTCCAGAGTCTCTGTATATTTTTTAAATAGTGGGTTCCAAATTGGTACTGCGTATTCTAACTGTGATCTTATAAGCGTCTTATAAAGAAACAAAAGAGTCGAAGGGCGCTTAAATCAAGGAAGACCTTGTCACAAAGCCATATAATCTGAGAGATTTGTCTTTTATAAGGTTTATGTTGTTGTATCCAGGTGTAACTTTGAGTCCAAAAGGACTCCTAGATCCCGGACTGTCTCAACTGACTTCAGGGTCACTCCCAGTAAACTATACGTGTTTTTATTAATGTTCTTGTTTTTTGTAAAGGATATAGTAACACATTTAGAGATACTCAGTTGTAATTTATTTTTAAGGCAGTAATTTGAAAATCTATCCAAATCCATTTGGAGCGAATGAACGTCATCTAAATCCTTGCATGTCCTAAAAATCTTTAGATCGTCAGCGTACAAAAGGAAGTGAGAGTTTAAGAAGCATGTATTTATGTCATTAATGAATAAGTTGAACAATAACGGACCCAGGATTGATCCCTGGGGGACACCAGAAGAAATATCAACTATATCAGATTTATAACCATTAATAACCACTGTTTGGGACCTATTAGTTACGTATGATACAAACCATCTCAACAGGCTACCTCTAATTCCATTAAAAGCTATTTTTTCCAACAACAGTTTATGGTCTACCTTATCAAAGCATTTCCGGAAATCTGTATAAACTGTATCTGTTTGTAGGCGGCGGTCCATGTTTTGAAATAAAGTATTTGTAAATATCAAAAGATTCGTAGTCGTAGACCTATGCTTAACAAATCCGTGCTGCTCGGGTATTAATGCATTGTGTAGGATTGGGTAGATAATGTTGTGAACTAATCGCTCGAAAAGCTTAGATAAGACAGAAAGTATGGATATAGGGCGATAGTTTTCAACATCGTGTTTATCACCGCTTTTAAATACAGGTATTATATGAGCATGTCTCCATACGGTTGGAAAGACACCCTCCCTCAGACATTTGTTGTACAGAATGTGTAGTGGCTTATGTATGGTATGTGCTGTAGACTTCAAAAATATTACGGGTATACCATCGGGCCCAGGTCCCTTAGATATATCTAACTTCTTTAATTCATTGAGAATCGAGTTCGAATCTATTTGTAAGTCAGACATAAGTACGGAGTTGTTTTCAGTACACAACTGCGGTTGCCAGTTCTCCGTGTCAAGCATAGATGGTTCATACACTGAATGAAAGAATGACGAGAATAGGTTACTAATACCAGCCGGGTCATTTGAATGTCTATCTCCATAGTGCATTGAAGCAGGCAAAGAAGATGAACCTTTACGTTTAGTAATAAACGACCAAAAATGTTTGATATTGATAGGTATACTTTCCTCGACCGATTGCATATAGTTAAGATAGCATTTGTTACACTCGTCTTTGAATCTGCGACGGTAATTAGAGAATTGTTCATATGAAGCAGTATCGTTATATTTTTTCCATTTTTGCCACGCCCTTTCCTTGTCTTTAAATATATGAATTAGATCGTTTGAGAACCAACACGGGAATCTATCACACTTACCTCGTGATATAGGTATATGTGTTCTTATTATATCATAAACAATTTCATAAAATTTGTTCACCGCATCTTCCGATCTCAAATCCTGCAGTATGTCAGTCCAATTAATTTTATCCAATTCACAATTTATCAAATCATAATTAGCTGTATTAAACTTAAATTTAGTTAAGGAGCGATGTTTCATAGGAGCATATTCTAGGTTTAATTTTAAATTACAGACAAAGGGTGGATGGTGCTGGTCGAGTGGCAGTAGCTCTTCACAAGGAAGTACGCTACTATTTTGGTTAGAAATAAAGAGATCTAGAATGCGATTATTTTTATTATATATAGAGTTATATTGAAAGGAGTTATTTAGTGCTAAAAAATCTAAAACATGTGCACTTACAGTATCTGAATTACAAGTAGTTCCTACCATGCCACAGTTGTTATCATCACTTTGTATCCAGTCGATATTCGGTAAATTATAGTCACCTACCACGTAGAATGATTTCACGTCATTTCCATTAATAATTTCGCTAAGTGTATTAAAATGCAATTCATAAACACTCTCGGGCGTGCCGGGCGGGACGTATGCGGCGCTTATTAAATGTTGCTTACTATGTCGATCGGCCGGTAACGCGATGATAACGTGTTCAATATAAGCGGGAGCGGCATTCGCTATCCGTATGCATACCGGTCGCAGTTCTCGGCGTACCGCGATGAGGACGCCACCTCCGTCTCGCTTATTAGATAATACACGATCACGATCATTTCTAAATACCAAATACCTATCATCGATAAACTCGGCGTCAGATATGGATGAAGTTAGCCATGTTTCTGTTAATATTATAATATCATATGACAGTGACAAGATATTCCCGTGTGTTGTTTGCAATTTAGTGCGCATTCCTCTACAGTTTTGATAGAATAATGTTAGGTTATTATGGCCCATTTTATGAGAAAAAAACGTAAATGTTGTAAATAATATTGTGTAATGATAACAAAAGACTAGTATTTAACTTATATGGTAAGGATATGAAGTGTTTGTTGTCTTTGCTTTAGTTGTTTGATTGTACAGGCGAACCATTAAAACAAATTGATAGAATGTTGATTGTTTTATTACATTATGTGTGAAAAGTTAAAATAAGTGTTAGGGGAAATCCTTAAGGATGCAATGTATCAATAATAATTATGTCAATTAATATAACACGTAATTGGGGAAGAACGGCCATGAGATTGAGTATGGATGTTTAGTTGTATTTTGACTAAAAAGTAACGGAGAAATACACAAACCGGAAATATTACAGATTTTGGAATTTACATTAATTGTTGATCGGATGACTCATTGGAAAAATGAAAAAAAAAATGGTTTACAATGACTACGAATTTAATTATATCGGGAAACGATACTACGAGTACCTTATTCGGATATTGTTAAAAAATAATAATATAAACTTTTAACGTACAATCAATGATATTCTGTATATTTAAAGGTAGATACGCCATCCGTGCCTAAAAACGAACCGCCGAAAAGAGTACAGTTTGTACTCCTTTGTTTAGGTAAATGTGTTCGAAATATGTGTATGTGTGCTGTCACTGCATTCGGAACACTTTTTTCGATTGCTTTGTGAGCATATTACGAATCCATACTTTTTAACATCATTGGTACAACACACAATTGTTATTTGAAAGTTTTTTGGAATTCTTTTTATTTTATAGAAATTTCATTTGTAAATAATACTTTAATATGAAGTCATAATTCTACTCAATTACTTATAAACGCGAAAGTTAAAAGTATGGATGGATTGATGTTTGTTACTGTATAGGAACTCTATAAGGAAATAATTTCTTAATGGATTTTAGTTAAAATTTGCAAAAATTTACCTTATATAATACCACATGAACTATATTTCTAAAGATACTGTGTCAATTATTCAAAATATGACGATAAGTGTCAATGAAGTAGGAAAAATCTAAGGTACCAATGGGAAATTACATAAAACTAGCGGTGCTTCTCAACTTTGCGTGTTTTTAGTCCTGTAGGATCCCTTTTTTCGAATGACATCCGAGGTCTGTGTACTTTTTTAAAGCTACAAGAAATTTTCAAATCGGTTCAGTAGTATACAGTACAAACAAACAAATCATTTCTCCTTATTCTGTATAAGTATAGACTGTTTGGTAACTCGGCTGCAATGCTATTGATAATGTTTTGGTGTGTGAGGAAAGTCGCCTGTAAATTTATCTCAATTCTAACCATTTCAGCTATAGCAGTGATGTTTTACAAATAATAGTATAATTACAAAAATATGGGTGTAATAAAAACAAGCGATTTGGGTTCTTCATTTTTATTTTATTTGTAATATAATCAATAACATATAAATCTAAGGAGAAGGAGGATGGATGGATAAGGAGGTTGGATGAGATAAGCGGAGGACCGGGATATCTGGCGCAAAATGAGGGAGACTTAATTACCTAGGAACTAGGCTAGTGGACTGTGATTGGTTGAAGAGAGAAATAATGAAATTAGTATTCATTTCAATAAATAATTATGTATTTACAAACTCAGCTTTAAAACTACCTATTGGTGGGATATGTTACAGTCAACATTATAGTAATAATATTTATGCGTCTACTTCAGGTTTTACATCAGTTATTAATAAAATATCTCAACTAAACCAGAGTTTTAATTATTTTAAATATAATTTCAAATAATATTTGTGGTCTCACATTTTATTTAAGAAGTCTTATATTTATTATGGTTTGGCAATAAAATATGATTGAGTATTGAAAAAGTTTTGTTCTGTAAAATTATCATTATAGTGTTCTATTGCTTCCTAAAATTCCACGCTATCTGATTCTCTGCAGTACGCAATACTTATTAAATGTTTATTATTCTTATTAACCTTCGAACAATTATTTCTATCGTTTAATATTTTCACAAATCTACTGATTTGAATTCTATTCCTAGATCTTGAATTACTATTCAAGAGAGATCCAATAAATACTTGAGAACAGGATAATTGAAAGTGATTATATATTGTCTTGTAACTAAAATATTAAGACCAAATGAAAAATCTTATTGTGTTATCCGGATCTTGTGTGAGACCGGTCTTGGGATGTAGTGGGAAGTTAAACCCCACGAAGATCCTGCGTTGTTAAAGATGCCGTGTGGTTTTTCTAGTTTCATTGAGTCACTGCAAGCTGAATCAATTGATCATCCATCAGAGACAGTTTATATTCTTTTTGATTGAAGAGTTATGTCCAGCTGATACAAAAGATAGTTGTAGCGCAGAATAGAAGACACTTTAATATCTCTAAGTTTTAAACTGAACTGAACAGTTTCCAATGTCTATGTATTCACTACTTCTGATTATTTTCCAAGTTTAGTTTTTTGGATATTCTTCAACTCTTATATAATGCTTTCGATGTTGCAAGAACAACAAACTGGGAAGCTCACTGGTAGATGTTCGTATTTTTGTTCTTTGACGTCGTAAATGTATATTTTCACCGTGCCATACGTTGGTGCACAAGTTGCTTTATAGCCCAAGCTCAAAACATCTTTGAAACACGACTCTCCGATGGCGCTGTAAAAGAAATGAAAGAATTTAGGGTGCAAACTTGAAAAAGAATTAAAAACAGTTTTGTCTGACACGCTTATGAAAGGGTTTTTTTATGATTATCATTAAGGATACTTCTCAGATACAAATCCCTAAAATGGTAATAGATTCACATTAGTTTTTAACTTCTCCTCTTCATTTGACGGTTCAAAAGTGACTTGTGAAAATTTTATTGAACAAATAATTTTTGAGTTTGGGTGTGATACTTACATACATTCGGTTTGTCTGATTTTCTGCTTAAAAACTCTCGACTGAACCACCAGTTTGTTAGTAGTATTTGATTTTATGATGTATGGTGTGATAATCTGGAAAATATGAAAAAAAATGGGGCAGTGTTACTTAATGCCTCTGGAAAACATAGAAAAATAAAGTATATTTAAAGTCATATAGCAATGTATTTAAGGTAGAAACAAAAATTGAAGAAGTCAATGAAAAACAATTCAAAATATGAAAGAAGCCTATGTCCAGCACTGGACTACGAGAGGTTGAAGACAGAGATATTTAATTTATACAAAACTTTTCATACCGAAACTTTAGTGCCACAGTTCAGACTGTCGTATGTAGTTTTTTCCAAAAGATCTCCTTCGTAACGTGTCTTTAGAGCAACATTTGTGGATTTCTGCGAACGAAATGGTAATTATATTTAAGAAAAGAACTTATACTGCTTCATCTGCAGCGCATTATAACATCCCCACCGAGGGAAATAGCCTTAGTCGTCCACGCAGGCCCAGTGTGGATTGGCCGACTTCACGCACAACCTTTGAATTTCTTAGTAGGCGTACGGACGTTTCCTCACGATGCTTTCAATGACCGTATATGTATAAACGTATATAATTTCGAAAATCCTAAAATACGTGGCGTGATTTGAACCTGTATCCTCTGGAAGACAGCAGTCCACACCAAGGAGCAACCGACGCTCTCAAGAGCAATTGTTATGAAATTTTTAGTCTATCGTAGTTTTCTCTTCGAAAGAAATGAGCATGATAATTTATTGATGCAATACTCACCAATCCGTATGCGAATTGATCAAATATCTCATCCGGGTAATTTGGCGGTTTAATGTCGCATAGCAATTTATCTTCACATTCCTTAGGCATTTCGATGGACTGACCTGTAATGTAAAAACAAAAATTGAACTGCTTTAATCAAATCAGCTCGTGCTTTCATGAAATAAGTCCGTTGTAACAATTCATTTTACTGAAAAATGCGTTCCGTGTTATAGCTTCATCAAACCTAATAATTCTTGTATCCAATTAAGGCTCTACATTTTTTAAGGTCAAGCTAAAACTTGACTGACAGAGTAGATTCTACTCTCAGAAGACTTCGGTAACTCTATTCTTTTTTACTAGGTGTTAAGCAGCATGAGCAGTTTAACTAGTTAATATCCTATTAGAAATGTTTTTAAAGAATTACTTTGCCGAATAAAAAGCCGAATTAGGAACAATTAAAACTTATATTGATACTATATCATTTGATTGCATTAAAAGTAGTTACAAAAGTTATATAATGAGGTTACTTTCGAGGTTAAAAATAAATTAGTTAAACTCACCAAAGGCTGATGACACCAGGATAAAGAACTGAAAAATACAATAACAGTTTATGTACCTACACATCATTTTCAGAAAATAATAGAATACTAAGAAACATTTCATTTAACTAGCTAAATTAAAAGGTCTATCACTATTTACGAGGTTGAGGCTAGGGTCGCAATAAATGTCCATAACATTTTTATTTCCAGAATTAAATACCTCGTGGTATTTATATCGTTCGACTCATTACTATAAAATCATTTCATTGCAATTTCCTTTCATCACCAAGAGATTTTAAAGCACTAGTAGTCAAATATATCCGGTCTCAAAGATGCAAATAACGGTTTAAATATAATATTAAAAATATTACCACGAAAACTTTCGATGCCATCTTATGTCAGTATCAATTATAAACAATAACAAACAATTATGAGACAAGACGTCTCTCGATAGAGTGAACAGAGCGTCTAATGTGTGAATATAGCTATTTCAATTATATATTGAACAGTTTTCCTGTTACATTAATTAACTGATACCCGGAGCAGTTACTTTGCGAATGTGGTTTGTAAAATGATGTCACTGTTCATTTAGTTCTAAATCAAGCAATCAACAAAACGGTTCGTAGTAATTCCCTTTTACGCGTTAACAATTACTTACTGATTTGCTTTAAACTACTGCAGTGTGATGTACATTCGTTCGTGTTTCATTTTTAAGCTACATCAATAAAGATGTATAGGTTACTTTTTATTTTTGATTATTTGGTTCGGTGAGGCGGATCAAGGCGCGCCGTGTGCCAGAGGGCGGCACAGGCGCGGTGGGGCGGGTAGGGTGGCGCCCGCGCGCGGTATAAAGTACGACGTATAAAAAAATATCGTATTGCTCACTGTAATGCGATAAACGGAAAAAAAGCTTTAATTTTAAAATACCACCAATAAACAAGATGTTATATATACATAACCTATAATGTATATCTACCTACGAAACGTATATAAAAAAATCGGAAAGCATTTCCCGGGTATTTTGATATACATGATATTGTCATATTGACTCATTAAATGACTCACGTTTGTGTCTAGCTAGACACAAAGATGACTTAGAAATTCAGAGCCTATATTTCCTGGTTTTTCAAAGAAACCGCATGAAGAAAAATTTCACAGATAAATGTTATGACTCAAAAGTTTAATGCTGGGAACTCTTCATAAAGTAAGATTGAAAAAAAGGATTACTTTAGAGTAAAACCTAACTTACTGAAACAACTAAACTAAAACCAACTTTATTGTAATCTTAAAAAATAAATTATTATTACTAATAATAATAAGTGACGACTCCATTGCCCGCTGATGGTATTAACTTTATGCTTGTACTCGTACCATCAGTGCAGTCAGTAGAGCGGCCTGTGGCTGTTGGTGTGTGGCACGCACCTCGGTCCCGTGCTCCGAAGAAGTCTCTGGTCTTGCCCTCATCTCACATTTGATGGGAGAAGTGGACTCCATGAGGACCAGATCTCCAACTCCCGCTTCATTGGCCGTCGGGAGTGAGTCGCTAGTGCTATGTGCTTGGGGGTGGAAGTGTCTAATGGCGTAATAGCGAGGAACCCGCTCCGAGTGACTTGCGTAGTTACTCACGATGGTGAAATCGGTGCCGCATCTCTCGACACCCCTACCGCGAGCGCCCATGTTGCCCCCTGTCGCCTCACTGCAGGCGACCATTAGGAGCCCATCCAGCCACGGTGAGTCACCGCCTGCCCCTGTTTTACTTTGAGACTAGTTTAGTGGCAGGAGACCGTAGTCTCTCCCATAGCCCAGATTTCTAGTCCACGAAAATCCATTTCCATAGTCCAGTATCGTAGTTCCCATATATTTGCCTTTACATCTGGTGGGGGTCATCATGAGTTGTATCATATTGTTCATTCTGTGATGACATTACGTGTAACACGTAAAAAGATTCGGAAAAGGGCCTCTGTGTTGTTGGCTTCGGCCCAACACATGCCTTCCAAAGGTCCACTATTTGGCCCGTGAGTCTGAAGGATTACGGAATAATAATACCTGTCACCTGTATATAATATGACCTTAAATCTTCACCAATTTAATAGTATCTAATCAGTGGTTACCAATGCGGACGACCTTACACGTTATACCTGTCTCCTAATACTTTCATGAAACACGTATTATGGAGAAATAGGTACCAACTAAATTTTGCTTCATCCACTAAAAAATCCTTGAGTCACATTTACAGAAAGTGTCAATCGTAGAAGAAAATTCCATATCGCTCCACACCACTTTAGTTTTGAAACACCACGACTTATGTCCATCTAATGATGCTATTATTAGGAAATGTGCTATAAACATTGAATTAACATAGCTTAATTACTGCCAGCTGAGTATATTGCGTACGCATGTGACATATAGTAAGCATTATGTCATTAAAACTTAAATACAAAGGTATGGACTAAGAAGTCACCCTGGCAAGACATCTTTTGTAATCGTCACCTTTTTATTGGCAATTTTAGACCTAAACAACAGTTATAAAGGTGTAAATTGAACTGGGTGTTTCGTTAGATTTTTTTTCCGTATACACGCACTGTTTCCGAACGAAATTGTCAACATTATGTCGGTTGCACATGTAGCTACTGCGTCATACAACTATCTAATAAACGTCATACTCGTAGGTATGCAGTAAGTAGCGTGTCGCATTACAGGTCTTTCATAAAACGAAACCACAATGGGAAACGTTATTGGATATTAAAAAGTTATTGCCGGGATTACTAATAATATTGGGTTAAGCTGGGGCTACACTAACGGGAAATATCGACAATGGGCGTTAATTTCAGGTGTTTCGTCAGTTGACTCCCAAATTTCTAGGACCCTTTTTGAAGCTGGCCAATTCAAAAGAGTCTTTGTGGGGTTACACCGCGTATTCAGGGACCAACTCAAGGGGAGGTCAACTGACGAAACACCCTTAATTTCAGGTGCAGCCACTTCATTTAGCAGTGTTAACGTATTAAAAATTATCGCGTTAATAATAATATCTTAACTGTTACCCCAAAATTAAAGGTAGAGTTTTTAAAAGCAACTGGTTTACAAAATAACATTATATATTGTAGTATCTACCTGAATGTTCTGTTTACTCATTTTACTGTCACTTTATTATTTATTATTTTAAAAGCATCATCATCATCATCAGCTCATTAAACGTCCCGACCGAGGGGCACGAGCCTACCCGTATAGGGTGATTAGGCCTTAGTCGTCCACGCGGGCCCAGTGCGGATTGAACGACTTCACACACAACCTTTGAATCTCTTCGCAGGCGTGCATGAAGGTTTCCTCACGATGTTTTCCTTCACCGTAAGAGCGTCGGATAACGTACATATAATTTCGAAAATTCGAAATCACATTGGTACGTGGCGGGATTTGAACCTGAGCCCTCCCGGTAGGAGGGCGACAGTCCACACCATTGAGCCACCGACGCTCTTAAAAGCATACCGCTTTTAAAATGTATGTAAATGTTTTAAAATTAACCTTTTCATTTTGCGACCCATCTATGCGTAGAAACACCCAGACCAATAAAAAACAGACATATTCATACAACGAATGTTTGTACTTTTCGGGGATCGAACCCGGAACCCTTAGTGTAGTAGCCGACATATCAAATTACACTAAATGGGTCGTATATTAGATATTAATATACCAATTCAAAGATTCCATACCCAAGGGGTAACGAGAATCTAATACATCCGCTGTCCGTAGGTATCCAGTCCGTAGCCACAGTAGGCATTTCACTGCCTAATTCGACTTTCATATAAGTATAAGTTATGTGTGGCACGCACCATCATCATCATTTGTTGTTAGAGCAAAATAATTAATAATGATAAATATCCAATCTAACATTGTGGCGGGAAATCTAAGTGAAATTGTTGCACTCCATACAAATCAACTTATCACGCGACGTGTGTTTACCATGTGTTTTAGGGTTCAGTAGCCAAATGGCAAAAACGGAACCCTTATAGATTCGTCAAGTCTGCCTGTCTTTTTATCCGTCCGTCCGTATGTCACACATATTATTATATTTTGGAGATCCCCATACATTGAATTGAAACTCAAAATTTTTTTTTTCGTCGTACCCCCATGTCTAGGGTATCAATGTGTAGAAATAAAAAAGAAGTTAAAATATGGTATTGAGATTTCTATTATATTTTTTTTATAAATTGAATGGTTTGCGCGAGAGACACTTCCAAACTTGAAAAAGTGTCCCCCCCCCTCTAATTTCAAAACTATGGGGTTAATAAAATCGAAAAAAATATATAATGTACATGACCATAAAATTTAACAACGAAATTTAGTTTGAACGATTTCTGTTGTGTAGTTTTTTTATACGTCATAAACGGTGAACCAATATTAGATTAAAGCTGTAGCACCTACTACAGCTTTAACCTAATTAGATATTTTTTTTTAATTTTATGTCATTTTTTGCTGCGGAACCCTCCACGGGCGAATCCGACTCGCGTTTGGCCAATATTTAATTATTTCCAAATATTTTTCACAAATTAGTGTAAATCACAAAAAATATATAACATAAATATTCTAACATTAATTGCAAAGGGTATCTTAATATGCAATAAGCAAAGCTGGCCTTTCATCTGGCAGTGGTCTTAAACATTTTATCACCAAGTCTTAGAACGTAACTAACAGGATTCCTTAGGCTATGTCAATGCATTCGACTTGTTCAGAGAACGGACGCAAAGTAGGATGTTTTCATTACATAACTGACCCAAGTGAATGTGGAACGCTTGGGCAATGCATCGCAGTTTGATTGGATGAGTTTTTATATCGGAAGGCTTTTGTTTTTATTAGGTTGGTTACGCCTGGTCAAAATTTGTGATGTAAGCATTATAGGCAAGTCAAATCTTATGTAATGTAATATATGGGGTATTTCCCATGTCTATTTGGAAAGAAGTAACAATATATACACTGTTGCATTCCGATCTGGAGGGCGCAGGTTCAAATCCCCCCACGTACCAATGTCATTTAGCAATATGAACCGAGTTCTGGAGTGGAGATTGCGTCTTGGCAAGCGTAGCGTAGGACGCCGGCCCGATGTACCGACGACTTGCGAAAGGTCGCTGGTGGAGCAAATGGAGGAGACCTACATCCAGCAGTGGACTGCGATAGGTTGAAGAGGGAGAAAGATACAATAAGAGTTTAAATGTGGGAGAGCTTGGTATAATTGGTAGGTTTGCATGTAATCTTATCGCACTTACACAGAAAATCCTCGTAAAATAACACTCTGTGCTCTTCAATTAGACATTCGTGTTCCACCCCCACCGGCACAGGCCTTTGTCACGATTCCTTGTAGGTTCGCACAGGCCCTATTAGATACTAACGTGTTACGGATCGCATTTTACCTCAAACACAAACTAGGTTACCTAGCTTTACTAGCATGGTTCTATGCCGAGTTTTGAGGCCTCTGGGACGCCCTAAGGCTTATTGTGTAATTTTTAAGGGGCCATCTGCGCTCGCCATATCCCCGGTGAAGCTGTAAAACCGTAAATAGTAGGAAGTTAGAGAAAAATATTTTTTCATGGAGTGCGTGAGGTAAACATAGGTAACTTTTTTTGTTTTTTGATTTCACTCAAGGCCTCGTATAGTTTTACTCACTAACCACTGTGATACCTAAATGCATGTATGCCAATACGAGTAAGCTGTTTCCTTGTGACAACTTCGCTGTTTAGGTCTTTAACCCTTTACCTTTTTTGGAATACTGGTGTTCCAGAGACAATAGAAAATCAATTGTTTCTATTAGATATATCGTCAGCGGCGGTTTAAGGGTTAATATGTGGCTTTATCATAATTTAGTTCCAGCATTGCAAAGCGATGACATTCATTCAAAAATATACTTTTCGTTTGTTTTTTTTTTGACAATTGTATTTAAAAATGAGGGATTAAACAAACATGGTATATACTGCCCAATATTGGCTTGGCATATTAACTTTGAGTAAAAATGTAAAAAAACTATATTACTTTTATACTAACATCTGCCCTTTCTACATGGACGCAATATTGTTAGCCTTAAACGTCCACTGCTGAACGAAGATCACTTCTAATGACTTCCACACGGACCGATTCCAAGCATTCGAGTCTCCGGGCTAAGTCGATTACTTCAGTTCTCTTATGGATTCGACCATTTTGGACGATATCGCAATCACCTAACATAGCTATCTAAAAAAGTAAAACGTTATGTTACGCCTTAAACACAGTTTACAATTCCCTAGCATCTCCAAGTTACTTCCACACAGCTTGGAAAACAGCCATTGAATTTTCTTAAATGACTTTACATCTTTGGGTAATAATCAAAACACTTAACATATTTCCTTAAACCAGAGAGCCCGAAAAGGGATAACGCAGAGAAAAACTAAAGCCAACCTTTTGGAGATTATAAACTTAGTTGAAATAGGTTTTCGTGATGTCCATATATGGTTGGTATACATTTGATGTACATAGCAATGATGTTTAAACTGTTGCTAAATATAATAAGTAGTCGCATGGTAGTAAGCTTGTTTAATGATTATGTCATTACCTACTTTAACCTACAAGTTATAACAACTATCACTATATACAAAATTACATGTAGAAACTAATAAATGATCTACTTAACCTGAATATGTTTATTAGTGAATGATTGAAAACTATTTCTTATGTATTTTGACGTGATTGAGCAAAAATTGAGCCCTCCTACCGGGAGGGCTGAGTTCAACACCCGCCACGTACCAATGTGTTTTCGAATTTTCGAAAAATATATGTACGTTATCCGACGCTCTTATGGTGAAGGAAAACATCGTGAGGAAACATGCGCACGCCTGCGAAAAGCTTCAAAGGTTGTGCGTGAAGACGTCCAACCCGCACTGGGTCCGCGTGGACGACCAAGGCCTCATCACCCTATACGGGTAGGCTCGTACCATGCGGTGGGGACGTTTAATGAGCTGATGTTGATGAGCAAAAAATTATTTCTTGGATGTTTGAATTAAGATTGTCATGATGATCACGAAATGCAAATACTGTGAAAATATGAGTTTAACATTAATATTTATTTATTTCTTGCATTAAGTGGTTTACAACATAGATACTTATTAATAAGACAAACTCTGCCCTTCATAGCAATATTTTTGATTTCATTATTCTTAAAATCTAAAAATTAAGAATTCTTTACAAAGGTTCTAAAATAAGCTTCAAATTTAACTACCGACATTCTCAGCGGCTCTACGGTTCCATAATAGAGCCCTTTAATGAAGATACATTTGATTTTAAATACCAAACAATTAACCTATTAAAACTATTTATTTGCAATTAATCCACGCTCACCATACGTTCATAATGCCAAAATTTTGTTTTGATAACACCCGATGCTATAATCGCTAGAGCGGGGAGTGCTGGTAAAATAAAAAGAAATGTCAATAGCCGCGAGCGGGTGAGAGTGACAACGACTTTGCGACTGGCCGCACGCGCACCGCGCGATTCGAAAGACCGTTCGAAATTCAAATTTGACAGCTCATTTTGGTGCCTCTTTACGTAACAGTCTTTTGAAACGGGAACGCTGACGACACAGGTGTGACAAATACGATTGTCCCTTTCCGTCGTTGTGTTGTGTGTGGTGACAGAAGAGTGCGGGTGTTTAGTGACTTTCCCCTGTCAAATAAAGGATGACGAGCATACGTAATTTAAAGGTATGGAACCAATCTGTATGTTTTTCATTAGCGGTTTCTTGGCGGGATCTAAGGAAGTGTGCGCGAGGTTTTATGATAATTTAATTGAAAGTAAAAGCCGCATCCGTACTACAGTTTCCGAGATCTCTTGTATAATTACGATTACACGGAGAGGTTACACTTCCCGCTTTCATTAATGAGCTAAGATGGTTTTTAGACAATAAGGATATTGCAAAAATAGCGTAACACTTCATTGAAATTACTAGGTGGTAGACTTGATACTGGGTCGACGTATCACTAACACCAGGTGAGCGAGCTGACCATCTCGTTCACATATATTAAAAAGGAATTGAAGAAATGGAGTAGATATTGTCATCCTTGCCTTTTTATAAAAAACACACATATTCCGTCAAATAACAAACGGGAGGTCTTAAATTCTAAATCTTCACAAACAGGCACTCCGAACAACCATAAATACGTAAAATCGTATATGCTGGCACAAAATACTTTCATTCACTTTCTTAAACTGTCTGGTTGCCTTGAACATTAACTTTATATATGACCATTAAGAATAAAGATAGTTTTCACTTGCCACCTCACAATGGGGGTTGCAAAAAAGTGTGAGCTTCATTGCAATCAATGACGTTCATGTGACAATCAGTATTGTCAATGAATAAAGTTTTAGTCATAGTTAAGTAATAGGCTTGAGTATAATCGATATTAAATTGACTTTCAATTCTTGATTATGCTTTAACTTAAGAACGACTTTACTTTTCCAAGTTTCATTATCCTTTGGGGTACCACCAGTTCATGTTCGCGCTACCCAGGGTATTTTTCTCTTCAAACATCCCCCGACCCTAAACAGAGTTCTTACTGTTTAAGGTCGCACTTTTTAGAGCTCCGTAGACAAACGGCAAAAATCGGAATCCTTATAGATTCGTCATGTTTTTATGTCTGTCCGTCGGTCACACCCTTTTTTCTCCAAAACTATAAGCAATATACTAAGCGTTAAAACTTTGTAAGTACATGTATTTGTGAACTGCTATAAGGTTTTCACAAGAAACATAAGAAAAAAATTGATGTTAAAATAGATTGCACGAGAGACGCTTCCAAATTATAAAAGGGATGGGATATTCCAGAAGCAGTTTGTGTGACTATGGTTTCCCTCAAACAATGGACTAATCACTGTTTTGCACAAACCGTCTCTCTTTGTGCAGTTTGACCCAATATTGGTTACATTATCATATTTAACTTGTGAATCTTAAGAAGAAGAATATATTATACACGAAAGTAGAAAAAAAAAAATTGAAAGCGATACATGTAGAGTTAAAATTGACTTCTCAGCGATATTTGAAAATAGTAACTGCAGAGTTCATGTGGATTCCTTTGCTTTAACCAGTGAGTGCTAGATATAATATGACATTCTTACATTTACTTGTGGACAGTTAAATACCGGCTGGGTATACTGTCGCTTCAATAGATTTTCAATTGTCTTTACAAAGTCTTCCAGACCTAAAATTAATAAAGACAAGCTAAGCAATAAGAAGTTAACCCAAATTGAACACTTTTTCTTGGGATTTATTCCGCCAAAAACTAGTCGATTGTTAAGTAAAATCTACTAACAGTCGGTTTCTTAAGCCTGCAACCAACACGATTGCACATTGATTTAATTATAAGTTCACAGGCATCAATTGATAATGCAAACAGTTCGCGAATTCAACTCTGGTAGGCGATAACTGACAGTTAAATTATCGTTTACCATACATAATGATGCTACGAGTATGTTGCAAACGGTCTGTCGTATTGCCCATTAAATGTATTTTTTACTGAATGTACTTGAAAATTATTGGAAATATCATCTCAGCCTAAAATGTCCACTGCTGAACGGAGACCTCCCCTGATGATTTCTATTCCAATGACAAGGAGTGGACTGCGATAGGTTGAAGAGTCTATCCCTAGCAGTTGACATCTATCTGCTACAGGCCACCTTAACCAGGTCATCAGTCTATCTGGGTAGGGGTTGGCCTACGCTAAATTTTGCGGTCGTTCAAATATAATTTTGTGAATAAATACGTTTAATTGAGGGATGAAACTGTTATAAGACGATATATTAAAGTCTCTCATATTCAAATGGAATCGCCAACATAGTACACAAAAGTAAATTAATCATAACAGGATGTTCTTAGAATGTCATAATTAAGAAACTGCAAGGTTTGATACCATCCGGTATATTTTATTTTGTAGGTAAAACGTGAGATTGTTTTCAAATATTATTACGTATGACGTAGAGGAAACAATGTTATACCTATGGTAAACTTATTATGCGTCTCAAGTACTTCTATTATATATTTTTTAACAATAATAATAATGACTCAATTTTGTTTTTAAAACTGAATAAAGTTCAGTGAACTCTACCTTAAATGAAAACATAAGAATTCATTATAATAATTATTATAATTATGGCTCTCTTATACAAATTAGATTTTTCTATTGGTAATTTGCTTATTGTTTGTACCATAGTCAGCAATCGGCCCGTTATTGAGCCTTATACTGTAAAGGTAACTCACGAATATTATCAGTTTTGTTCTTATAATTTCCATACAAAAGAAAATAAGGTCAGTATTAAATTTATTTTGTATGAAATTATAAGGACATAAGCTGATAACAATTCGTGAGGTACCTTTACAGTATAAGGCTCTATAACGGACCGATTGCTGACTATGGTACAAACAGATAATAGAGAAGAGTGTTTCTTTTATTTTACTTAAATAGAGCTGAAGCTGATTCAGTTTTAATGCGAGGTCGAGCATAAAGATTTGCGAAACTTCCATGGCATCAATATACATGATTTGCAATATCTAGGTAATATAACTTGAGGCTCTCATTTATCATCCGTTTGACATGCTGCATTTGTCTAGAACTCCTCCATGGTCTAGATATCTAAGACATCGGTCGCCAATGTGAATTCAAATCCATCAAACGTGAAGCATCGTTTCTGTTAGTGTTGTACTTGGAAATAAAGTATTACTTATATTACATAAGTGTGATTTGCATACAAATTGTCTGGGAGAGTGACAGTCTGGAGGTGCGTTCTACTTTCACATAATTGCTATCAACAGAACTGATCTGACCACAAAATGTCTGAGCTAGGTATTCTGATGATACTAAGCGGAAGTATGTTTGGATTGCCCGATATATATATAACGATCATTGAAGTTATGTAACGTATTATAATAGAATATTTACTAGGTGTTAGACTCGATACTGAGTCGTCTAGGTAGGTACCACCGCAGTGTAAGATATCATCCCGTGAAACAGAAGTGTTATGCACTTTTGTGTTTCGGGATGAGAGACCTAACATCTGTTGTCTCGGGTGACAGGCGACACTGGGACTGCCTGTAAACTTGGCGGCTCGTCCAGTCTAATTGTATATTCGGATGTCTGTGCTCGTGCCTCTTGGTGGGACGTTTAATGAGCATGATGATTAATAGCTTTGCCAATTCAATTAACTTAGTTACCTTTTGATCGATTTTATATAGAACGTGGTGTTGAACTTCCTATACATATTTAAGTAGATTGTATGACTAACAACATCATTCCTTTTATGGCACGCATTTTTTGTTCCTAAGATATTCGTTACAAATCCACAGTATATTAAACTTTATCAAATTTAAGCATCACAGTCCATTCACTACTATGTCATCATCATTACAGCCTAATATGTCCACTGCCGAATGAAGTCTACCCCTTCTGATTACTATGCAGGACGATTCCTAGCAGATGACACCCATCTCCTGCCAACTTAACCAGTTCATCCATCCTTCTGGTTAAGGGTCGTGGACGCCACTCGAGAACCTTTCCGCCCCATCGGCCATCGGGTTCTACGCAATATGTGCCCTGCCCACTACTGTGTAATTTAGAAAAAGACTCAATCTTTATTCGGTAGAATATGTCATGGACTAGCGAGGTTATCCTGAATTTTAAAAGCTTGAGTCGTGTCGTGTGGGTTTGGATCT
The DNA here is from genome assembly GCA_019425675.1 of Leucinodes orbonalis. Lineage (NCBI taxonomy): Eukaryota > Metazoa > Arthropoda > Insecta > Lepidoptera > Crambidae > Leucinodes > Leucinodes orbonalis. The sequence continues at coordinate 30,567 of PQWD01009927.1, read as the reverse complement.
TTTTTTTGGTTATAAGTGTACATGCCCGTCACTTGATGGTAAGTGATAAGCCTGAACATGCCAGAGCGACATTCAAAGATTACCAACAACCAACCAACAACTGATGAAGAGTTATTATTCTTAATCAATGCTGCACTGCGCCCGTTACCCGAGACAACAGATGTTAAGTCTCTTATACCCGGTAATTTATTGTACACACTTATTTCTATATTTTCCTAAACCATTAGCATTGACAATTAGAATATTTGAAACGGTATTTTGGATGTCCCTTCATTAAATGTATGTAAACAACTCACGTAATTAATAAGAGATATGCTCAAGAATGAGATTAGGTTATTGGAGAACGGTGTGTGTTGAAATATACAAGTAAGTGTAATGACATAATGTTGCATCTTTGGATTTTGATATTGCAACACTTGAAGATTTATACGGATTTTATTTGGTAGACGCTCACTTTCTGCTTCAATCGTAGCTTGAAGTAAAAGGAAGTTAGTGGTGTAATAATTCTTAATAAAATCGTTAATGCATTTGTTATAAGGGTCAGATGTATGTTAAAATCAGTATACCTAGACGCTCACTTTCGGCTCATCGTAGCCGTACTAACAAACTTGAAATATCTTATTTTACCTATTTATATTGAAATGGTTTTTTTATCGTAAGTTCTGTGAGTTTATGTTTTATATGTACTTTTTGTAAACCAAATAAATTATTTCTTTCTTTCTTTTTAATAATTCCTGATAAAATTATATCACAATTTAATTTGTTCTAAGGGACTGATTATATTACGGTGAAGTCTTACATCAGTATTACGTGCGTATAACGTTATTGTGATGTATCACAGTACTAGTAAAAGTTGGAGTTATAAAAATGTTGTCAAAAGCTGCTGACTGACATGACTTTGATGACAATCGCTATCTAATGTAACTTACTCGTCCATTTTTGTCGTCCCTGTTTATTATCTGAGAGGTAACGTTTTGTTTCCATCTTTGTCAGTATTTTGTTTGCTATTTGTTTTACAGTATGCAGTCTTTGAGGAAAGTGCTATATTGACTTCAATGAAATATAGAAAGAAAATGTTCCTCGTATGCTTCACCAACATGAAGTGTGTGGTTTTGTCAATACCCACACATTCTAAACAAAAATTTCAAATTTGCAGAAACATTTTAAGTCCTACGTTTCATACAAACTACAAAGTTCAATAGTTATAAGCATTTTAGAAAGACTTTGAATTTTGATCTGCAATTCCGTTACTTCGATTGAAGTATCTAATTTTCAACTATATTATTTGTTTAGTTAATACTTCTCTACTTCCAATTTATGATTAGAAAGATGCTGCAGATAAAATAAATCTAAAATCAATTCCCCATTAACTTTCCTCAACACGACGTGTTTACATTCTGCCTTAGAAAGTGAAATTTACGATCATCACACGAGTGAAGTCCAAACAATAAAAGAAGTAACTTCAGCCATATGCGTGCACATCATCATGTAAATGTAGACTAAATTATTATATTTTGTCTATAAATCTGTATCGATTGCTTATAATTTGATCTCTTTTGGACATATTTGTGTATTAAAAAAAACCTTGAAATATTTTAGGTTCATCATTATAATCTACTATATCTGATTGCGTGCCTTCTATAGCTATTTTCCACCATTTCCAACTCTACCGGATCTGTCTATTATATACAGTTATTGATCTTATCAAGAACATTACTTACTGTGTTATTTAGGGCATGAAAGAAGTGCAATATCGTTTTTAATAGTGTGCCATGTATGTTATGACTGTAATTGCTCAATTATAATCAAGATCTTGGCTTTAATTAACACTATCTAAGAACTAGGTATGGCATGAGACTATTTAATCATGAATTGATTATTATATCCTTATAATGAACCCAAATTATACATTATCATTAAGTCACATCATCAACACAATAAGCACATCAAACGTCCCCACTGAGGGCACAAGCCTACCCGTATTGGGTGTTTAGACTTACTCGGTCCACGCGGGCCTAGTGCGAATTGGCCCACACGCATAACCTTTGAATCTAATCGCAGGCCTGCGCAGGTTTCCTCACGATGTTTTCCTTCACCGTAAGAGCGTCGGATAACATTATATAATTTAGAAAATTTAAAAACATATAAGTACATGCGGTATATGAACTTGAGCCCGATCGAAGGGCAATAGTTCACACCGTTGAGCCACCGACGCTCTAATTCATTAATTAATTCAGTCAATTTACCAATAATTATGTTTTATTTCCAAACCTTACGTATAATAATTATTGTTTTTATAAGTTCCAAACACTAAATTAATTGCAAATAGGTAAAATTAGATTCTTTGTACCTATCTACTAAGAAAAGTCAAATAAATTATTAATATTATTTCATTGTACATAGTGTTTACTTCCGTAGTCCAACAGGGCGGCGCCACTTTCCATTGTATAGTGCCCTAATGATTATAATCCATAGTTAGACTAGTGTTATGCAGAAAGCAAAACGACAACACTTTCGATACACACTGCTCGCGTGTCGTTAACCTTAAGGTAAACCGGTAATACACTTATAATAAAACGGTTTAACGAAACGTGTCTGTTTATATTATATTATTTTCAAAGAAATTGTATGTATTTGTTAGTTTATAGTTGTATTTTGTTTTAACTCCTTCGTGTGTTATACTTATTTTATGCGACTTATTTTTTAACAGTTGTTTTGCATTTCTTTTATTTAAAACAAAACAATTTTATAGCTTTTCACTCATGAACGCCGGGAATATAGAAACAATACAAAATCTATTGTGTCTGGCGATTTAAGTCGTCATTGGCGGTCAATGGATTTAAGCAATCATCATCAACGACAAAACTGTGGAATCAGCTACCATCTGACTTATTCCCTGAGTGATACGACCTGGCGTCCTTCAAGAAGAGAGCGTATTCCCACTTAAAAGGCCGGCAACACATTTCTTTGCCCTCTAGTATTGCAAGTGTATATGGGCGACGGCGTCATTTACCATCAGATGAGCCGCCTGCTCGTTTGCCCGCTATAACATAAAAAAAACATCGTTATCAGCTCACGGCTCACTGCAGGGCACAGGCCGTTTCGCACAGTTTACTTATGGGGGGATTGGAACATAACCCACCACGGGCTCAATGCGGATTGGTCGGTGTAAACGATTACCGTCTTAAGATTTGAGCCCGGACCGATGACGGCTTGACGTGCCCTCCGAAGCACGTAATCATCTATTTTCGGACAATCAGGTGATTTCGCTTGCAATATCTTAACCAAACTAGACACAATCGCACAAAATTATGTTTCCCCGAGGGATTCGAACCCATGCTCTCCGGGATACACAGCCCAAGCTGTACCCACTAGACAATGGAGGCAGTTTAATGCAATATGGTGTAAACAACGATTTTATTATCTAAGTACTTATTTGAAAAGGTAAACTTGTTCATGTTTGTTATCGGATGATCAGAATTTTGCATTTTTATTCAGGAGACCTCTCACAATAGATTGTCTATTGTGTCTCGATTCGCCACAATTTGTGGATGTTATGGATTTGACTGAATTCACAATGAAAATGAAAAGTGTTTATTCAGTTTAGGTCCTTATAGAACACTTATGAATGTCAAATGAAGCTACCACTGTTTCGGGAGGTAGTTTTCCACTGAGAAGAAACACACACACAGTCACAAGGTCACATTATTTGTTTTATGTTTTGATTTGTTGTTTGTTCTTACTTAAGTTGTCAATGTAATATTACTATGTAATATAATTGACAATTATAATTATCTACGCAATCGCATTGGGGAAACCAGTAATGTTAGTTGTAACAAATTGATAAATAAATATATGCAAAACATTTATTTCAAACATTCCTAACTTGGTGGCTTAGATTAATATAATTACGTTTGCAAACGATTACGTCCGCACACTGATAAGCGTTTTTTTTTTAAAGTGCACGCTTCAATTGTTTTTAATAATATATAATAAGGAAGCATACAATCAGACATAAATGGGGGTGCAGTGGAACCCGTTCTCGGAAACGACGTGTAGCTTTCTTTTCACATCAGGTCTTATGCGGTTCTATATTGACATGCTTAGTTTGCTTTATCGATAGTTTAGTATCGAAAATTGGCCAAGTGCGAGTCGGACTCGCCCGTGGAGGGTTCTTATTTTCGCCCTGACTTCTGCTGTTGGCCGCAGATGGCCTTTACAGCTTCACCGGGCAATTGACGAGCGCAGATGGCTCTCAGCCTTAAAAACCCGTGGAGGATTCCGCAGCAGTAAGTAACATAAAATACAATAATTTTAATTTACTAAGACACCTAGTTGTGGACTGTCGCCTTCCTACCAGGAGGGCTGAGGTTCAAATCCCGACACGTACCAATGTGTTTTCGAATTTTCGAAAATATATGTACGTTATCCGACGCTCTTACGGTGAAGGAAAACACGTGAGGAAACCTTCATGCACGCCTGCGAGAGGATTCGAAGGTTGTGTGTGAAGTCGTCCAATCCGCACTGGGCCCGCGTGGACGACTAAGGCCTAATCACCCTATACGGTTAGGCTCGTGCCCCTCGGTGGGGACGTTTAATGAGCTGATGTTGAAGACACCTAGTACAGCTTTATTATGAAAAAATAGTGGTTCACCGTTTATGTCATATAAAAATAAAATTAATGACTAGATATCGTTCATACTAAATTAAGTTGTTAGATTGTATGGTAATGTTCAATATATACTCGTATATACTTTTTTAAATTTTATCCATCCCATATTTCAGAAGTTATAGGATGTATACACTTTTTTCAACCTTGGAAGTGTCTCTCGCGTTAACAATTCAATTTATTTTAAAATGATAGTAGAACTCTCAATATCATTTTTAAAGCTTCACATTGATATCCCAAACTTGATGAAAAAAAAGAAAAAAATTGAGTTTCGGTTCAATGTATGGGGAACTCCTAAATATCTTTTTTTTCACGTTTCATATCAAGACCTCATAGCGGTTCACAGAATACATATACTTAATGAGTTTAAACAGTGTAGTGCTAATAGTTTCGAGATAAAAAGGTGTGCCATTCGGGCGGACCGACAAACAGACAGACAAACATGACGAATTAATTTGGCTACGTAACCCTAAAAAGACATATAAAAAATGCCGATAGGCCTAAACCAATAACCAATACTTAGCGATATTTAAAATCAGACCACGCAGACAACCTTAAAGTATTTTAATTTCCTTTCGTTATTATTATTACCATCTTCAACTTGCGTTATTACTAAATGTCTTCCGTTTTATAAAACTTCACCTTTTAAGACCTAGTATTTTAATTCTTTCGAAAGTAAACTCTCGCCGAAACCAATGAAAGTGGTTTCTTGATTTCAAGAGTAATTTATACAACCTCGTTTACGATGCATTCGACAATTCACATTCATTTAAAGGTTGGTGGTGGGATGGGTCACCGTTTAATTAATCTTAAATGATTTTCTTTAGTGTGGTAACAATAAAACAAATGGAAGGATTTTTGTACGAAGGGACCAATGATGTAAAAGTATAGATTCGTGATATATCATCATCATCAGCTCATTAAACGTCCCCACCGAGGGGCACGAGCCTACCCGTATAGGGTGCTTAGGCCTTAGTCGTCACGCGGGCCCAGTGCGGATTGGACGACTTTACAAAAGGTTTGAAAGGTTGTGTACCTTTGAATCACTTCGCAGGCGTGCATGAAGGTTTCCTCACGATGTTTTCCTTCACCGTAAGAGCGTCGGATAACGTACATATATTTCGAAAATTCGAAAACACATTGGTACGTGGCGGGATTTGATCCTGCACCCTTACATCGTAAGGCAACAGTCCACACCATTGAGCCACCGACGCTAAGAGCGGAAGAGCCAAAATTAGTAAGTGTTAACGACTCCTTTGTACACGTAGCCGGTACCAACGGCATTACACGCAAGCTAAAAGGGACTCGATATAATATTTCTCGCCAATCCATCCGGCAATCGATCCTTGCCATTGCTTAATTTGTGTAATCGTCAACTGAATGCACTTACTGCTACGTATCGCCGCCTTACATATAGGTCATCAAGCATCATTTTAGATACAACAATAAACTGGATAGAATCGATTTTGAAATCTTTTACACCACGACTTGAAGGATAAACGACATCGGGCTAGTCATTCGTTTCCTTTGCAGTTTTTTCTACAATCGGAAAGCATATTGTAGCATCATTATCATGTCGACATCATTTGGAAATGGTGTTATGTGCACCGATGCGAGGTGTTAAATTAGACGGTGGTGGGTCAAATTACTGATCGACGTCTCCTTGAGCTAATAGTAATTTTGTGTTTCCCTAAACGGCCAATTTTGGTTTAGTAATGTCTCAATTTGGAGTATCCTACGAAATTATAAGGCCTTTACAACGGCTAAAAGGTATTTGAATACAAACTCCACGAAGAATGGTGTCTGTAAATCTAATGCTGGATCGCTCTCTACAATTGATATCCAGGTACTCCGCTCATCCAGCCTTTTCCAGCGATCTTTAATAAAGATCATCGGTCCATCGCAATGATATTTTGTATATATATAGGTAGATCCATCCGTGCCTCAAAAACGAACCGCCGAAGAGAGTACAGTTTGTACTCTTTTGTTTAGGTAAATGTGTTCGAAATTCGAAATATGTGTATGTGTGCTGGTACTGCATTTGGAACACTTTTTTCGATTGTTTTGTGAGCATATCACGAATCCATACTTTTTACATCATTGGTCCATTGGGCCGAAAGATCGTCCTTCGCTACGTTTGCAAAAAAATAAATTGTTTTATTACTTCCCACAGCTTTATTATAAGCGCTAAACCAAACGCCAATGAGTTTTCGCGGCTTCATCTAATGCTATCTGATGAAATCGAACAATATTTCGATAGAGCAGATAACATTTCTCCAAGCATTCGGTACCAGGAAAATGAAAGGGCTGCATATTACATAACGCCTGCGCAATCACCAAACATGTATAGGACAGAACTGGGTATATCTCTACCAGTCTCGCCTTTAAGATTTCACGCGGGCGTAGAAGTTTGTGTTTTGATTGTTTATAACCCTTTGTCAGTGGCTCAGTGGTGTGTACTGTTGCCTTCCGATCGGAAGGGTGCAGGTTCAAATCCCGCCATGTATCAATGTGATTTCGAATTTCGAAATTATATGTACGTTATCCGACGTTCTTACGGTGAAGGAAACTCGCGCATGTCTGCGAATAAATTCAATGGTTGTGAGTGAAGTCGGCCAATCCGCATAATGCCCGCGTTGACGTTTAAGGCCTATTCTCCTGCGCACGGGTAGCCTCGTGCCCCTCGGTGGGGACGTTCAATGAGCTGATGATGATGCACTTATCTTATATGTTTGCGAAACACATTTTCATCTGCACTGTAGGTATGCCCTTTACAGTATCAGTGGCTGTCTAATCATAGCTAACTTATTAAAAAATATACAAATAAATTTGAAAATAAGATTCTGCATTCAACACACATTCCTTCATCATTCATTACTAGGTAGTTGACTCCATAAGAGTCGTCTATGTACCACCGTAGTGCCAGATATCATTCTGTGAAATAGAAGTTTTTATCACTTCTGTGTTTCGGTATGAGGGCACTGTAGCTAGTAAAAATACCGGGTATAACAGACCTACGATCTGTTGTCTCGGGTAACAGGCGCATTGCGGCATTGATGAAGAATATTAACTGTCTATCAGTTGTTGGTCTCCACTAATGCCACACTGTTGGTCAGACGTATCACTTACCATCAGGTGAGCGTTCTTATCGTCTGTACACTTGAAAAAAAATACAATAGACAACCCATAGCCACCGCATTCTAGGCACCATTGTGCCTATGATTTAACGTTAAACGTGATTGTATCATATCGTGTAATGACGTCGAACGTACTGTCACTTTCTTTTTGTCTATGGCAGTGCGGTGCCGCGTCAAGTGTGCGTGACGAACACGAAAAATCGATTATAAACGCGGTCAACTATGTAATGAGATATAAATAATTAACGCCGTTTAATCTAAATTTAACGTCTAGCCAAGGACGACTTAAAAAGGAAAATGCTTTTTGGGTGTATTCTTTGGCATTCCTACTAATAAACTTAATGTGAAAATTAGTGTAACTCTATTGTATTCCGTGAACCGCTATAAGGTTTTCACAAGAGACTTAAAAAAAACGAAATTAATTTTGAACGATATCTAGGCAGTAGCATTTTTATGCGACATAAATTGATTTATTATTTTCTGATAATAAATCTGTAGTAGGTGCCCTAAGTAAATATTATTATTTTATTTAATATAACTTGCTGCGACATAACCCTTCATGGGCGAGTCTGAACCCTTAATGGGCCAATTTTTCAGAACTTTAGTGAGAACAATCATTTGTTTTATTTTTAGTAAATTTTGAAGTTTCATATTTGTTACTTTTTTTTCTATCACTCATTTCTTGGGTCCTTTATCAATACTCGTAGAAGTATGACGAATCGCATTAGTCAATTAATTTTGGCTTGCGTTGTTCAGTAACCACTAATAAATGTGGTTGCGTTTGCGGGATCCTGAATGATTCAGTGCAAAACCAATTCCTCACTTTGTCATACAATTATCGACCGCAATTTTATTTACGGGAACAAGCTTTATAAGCGTCATCTTGAATATAACTTTGATAATGACGTAATATTACTTAAAGCTTATAGTATTGTATAAGTAAGGTTACTGCTGTTATGTATTAAAAATTTAAAAAGAAATACACTAATAAAATAAAATAGTGCGTCAGTGGCTCAATTGTGTGGACTGTTAAAAATTTCACCACGTACCAATGTGAGATTACATTCCCGTATCTAAGGAAAAACTTCTTGCTCTTATTTGGTGAATCTTTCATTAAACGTAACATGAGCCTACCCGTATAGGGTGATTAGGCCTTAGCCGTCCACGCGGGCCCAGTGCGGGTTGGACTACATCACGCAAAACCATTGAATCTCTTCACAGGCGTGCGCAGGTTTTCTCACGATGTTTTCCTTCACGTTAAGAGCGTCGGATAACGTACATATGTTTTCGAAAATTCGAAAACACATTGGTACGTGGCAGGATATGAACCTCAGCCCGCCAGCCCGGTAGGAGGGCAACAGTCCATACCATTGAGCCATTGACGCTCTCACTTTGTCCTACTATCGAAAAACCCCATTTAAATTTTACGAAGTTTTATAAGCGGTGAAACCTAAAAATTGCCCAACCAAAGACAAATGACACACGTCTATTCTTCAAACCACGGGTGTAAGGTTAAATGTTGGTAAAAAACCTAATTTACATAAAAAACCTTAAAACCAGCATAAATATTGTTCTTCCGTGAAGTCCATCGCATATAAAGGAGAAATTCTTTGTAACTTCTATGCGTAATGGCTAAATAATAAAATTATACTTTTAAATCATAAATGTGATCTTGACCTCGTTTTTCATCGATGGAAAGCGAAGATACATTATGATTTTATTAAAGTGTATGTAAAGTACGTTTTAGGAAGTAATTAATCGACGACCCATTTGGTGTTGCGGTTGAGACGTCGGCTACAACACCAAGGGTTCCGGGTTCGATCCCCGGGCAGTACAAACATTTGTGTGCATGAACATGTCCGTTTGTAATGCTCTGGGTGTTTTTTATGTATAATATGTATGTATTTTAAAAAAAGTATATAAGTATGTTTATCCGTTGTTGAGTACCCATATTACAGGCTTAATGCTTAGTTTAGGACTAGATGGCGCTGTGTGAATGTCAGTACATATTAATTACTATACTCCGGTAACCCCATTTACTTAGCGCAACACAACATGCGTATTGTTACACGCCGGTTTTCTATGAAGCCGTAGTATTACCTACTTCGGTAAAGCCGGCCCATTTGTGCCAAAGCATCTCTCTGACATCATCATCAGCTCATTGACGTCCCCACAGAGGGGCACGAGACTACCCGTATAAGGTGATTAGGCCTTAGTCGTCCACGCGGGCAATCTCTTCGCAGGCGTGCGCAGGTTTCCTCACGATGTTTTCCTTAACCGTAAGAACGTCGGATAACATACATATATTTTTCGAAAATTCGTAAACACATTGGTAAGAGGCGGGATTTGAGCAACAGCTCACCCCATTGAGCCACCGACGCTCCCTCACATACTGAAACTTAATCATGACAATCTTATATTTCCACGGCTCTCTAACTTCTATGCGGACCTTAGCAGTTAAAATCTACCTACTTGCATATAACATCGGTCACACTAGTTTGGGGTCACCTTACGCTTGTTTATCAGTTCCATGGAATTAGGGAACCTTCCGGCTCATTAGTTCTTCGCATTATGTGCCCTATCCACTGCCACTTTACATTTAATGTGATTTTGTGTGGTTATATTAATAACTACACAAAATTAATACTTCAGATTGTTTATTTCTTTATTATCTACGTAATAACTTAATTACTAATACCACTATCGGATAATTCCCATAGTACTAAATTTTCAAGCCATGGCTATTGACCATTTTAGACTATCTATGTGGGGTCAATGACCGGATACTTACCGATTTTTATTCATTAAGAAATTACCGTTCCATTTTTTCATTTTCAATTCTAACTACACATTTTTATATTCGTACTACATAATTATTAGTTATATTCTAAGTATATTACTTATATTCGTAAACGCAAACTACGTCAAACTACGTATTATCGTTAAAAAAACTCGCAGCAAGCGTGCGCACGCGCAGGCGGAAACCGCGGTGACGTCACGCGCAAACTTTCGCTTTTCACTGCCAAGGCTCGAGATGAGCCGTGCGCGCTTGTTGAGATAATTACCGAACAAATTGCCAATATTGACGTCATTCTAGTTACGCCCAGTGTTCTTTATTTTCGCGATTATTTTTGTAAAATTGTTTATACTGTATTAATATAAATAAATAAAATGAAATAAATAAATAAAGCTCATGCCTTGTTCCCAAAGGGGTAGGCAGAGATGATGGAATGCCACTTAATAATATTATTAGCGTTTTTATTATTCCGTACTTTACCGGAAAAATGATACATTGATCCATTTTTTCCGGTAAAAATCACTTTTCTTTTTCCTTTTCAAAGCTCGAAATGAGGCATGTGAGCTTGTTAAGAAAAATTTTTTAGCTGTTTTTAATTTTAGTTTCGTGATTTATTATAATATAATTTTACCAAGAATATTATATAATTGTAACATGTGTAAATAATAACTTAATTTTTATTTTATTTTATGTAACTGAGTAATTTCGTATAGGATAGGAGCTTAAATTAAGTTTCAGAATATAACCCAACTTTAACTAATCGTGGTGAATACTGCTGAGTGGACTTACTCTGGCAACACATCAGGGAACTTCACTTGTTCAGGGAAGGCTTCTTTATTTAATATTATGGTATTGACATTATGAAGCCAGTATTGACAGTAGAAGAAAACCCATCATTAGTAGCAGAAAGCACAGTGCAATACTACATCTTTATGATACACGGTTCACAATTACAAGCACAATAAAAAACCTTATCGATAATATAATAAAGCATATTCTTCTGTCCACCAGATCTGGCTGAGCGTAATATGCTGGCGACGTCGATGGCTGCACCGGCACCTCAACCGTATCCGCTCCAACTGGACATCATAGACATGGCTGCTATTAGTAGAATGTCACCGCAGCAACTGGAAAAGTTGGCTGAAGGACTAGCAGCAGCAGAAATTATGAGGTTAGCTTGTTTTTTTGTACAGAATAAAAGTTACGATATTCTATCGAGCTGTTAAAATCTTGATCCTTACGAAAAGAAGCCTTGAGAATATCGTGATATCTCCTTGGAATACTGAAATTTAATTTCGTTTACAGACTTCTAAATCGATACCTCCTTGACAAACGGCTGAATTCATAAAGAACAAATTAAAACTTATATTGGGATGGCGAACTCTTTGACCAGAAGGAAAATATTCTTAAGAGTTTTGCGAACCATTTGATATTTCCTATGAGATGAAGAGAGGTTATTTGTATTTTGCATAATTAGAGAAGATAGGATAGGTGTAATAGATAAGGATGAAAGACAACAAGAAACAACTTTTTATATATTTTACAATTTTAAATTCACCCATGGTGACAAGAAATCATACTTCAAAAAATACCTCAAAAAGTTAAATTTGTAAATTTTGGTTATGCACAGGACAAAAAGGTCATCATCAGCGCAGGCCCTCACTTCCGTGGTGTCCAAAGCATCTTCGGGACTCCAGGGCAAGGTGGGCCTACTGGGCCAGGCTTCGGCTGGGGTAGCCAGCCTCATCGCTTCAGCTTCCAGCAAGTCAGGGCATTCTGATCATCCTGGGTACAATTATGAGCCGGTAAGGATCTCATTCTGATTGCACTTAGAACTTAGAGATCAGAAAGATTCCCCACCACGCGGTTGTTGGCGTGTGTGTCATCTACCATCCTTATAATGACTTGGACACTTTAAATCGTTTTACAAACAAGATTTAAGTAAGCTTTGGGACTTTGAATAAGAGCTCAGGCGCGAAGTGGATTATTTTATTAGATAAATGATTTGCAATTACAAATCATAAGTAAAGCCGCTAGTTAAGTACTTTAATTTTTCTTCGTCTAACGGACGATATTTTTGGCTTTATCAAAACTTCGTAAATAGAATTACTTTAGTTAGTAAATTGTTATATTCTTCTTTTGTTTGCCTTTGACATTATGGTATTGTTTGTGGGGTAAACCCTCTCCTAGTACGATTGCGGCTCATTCTGTTCGCATTATTAGAGTCAGAATTCTCTTATCTTTTCTACCATGACTACAAAACTATGCAATGTACTCAACTTCTACTTAGTTGTACATGATCTATTCTTATCTTGTTATGCCAATATGTCATTAAATTCTTAAAAAATAACGTATTCTCTAGCATGAAGAAAAGTACGACTACTGGGGCTTGAAGAAATCGATCCTGTACACATTATTCCAAGCGGTGAAGGCTATCACAGGTGGAGTGACAATCCTGAAAGGACAGCTCATCAAAGGGGTGGGCACTTGCCTCCACTCTAGGCAAGGTGATCGCAGTCAAGGGAGATGCTGTAAGCAACTTAGGAAAGAAGATTGTCAGCTCAGCGGCTTTAAGTGCAAAGAAACCTGCGTGTAAGTTTGATTATCTTTTGCAAAATATATACCAGGAGGAAATTACTGTAAAAATAACTGGGTAACATTTCAATATCAATAACAGTGTTATTTATATGCACGTGTCATCATCATCATTATCAGTTCATTAATCATCCCCACCAAGGGGCACGAACCTACCCATACGCGGGTGTATAGGCCTTAGTCTAACCTCTTGCACACAATTCTCTTGCACGTGTATGTTCCATAAACTCTTGGCATTTGTCCCAAATTTTGCATGTTAAAGTTAATAATTATTAAGGAAATTATGATAAATCACCTTAAATACGCAACTATCATTGTAGATTTTTGACAAAGTTTCTTTATGTATCACCAATATATGGTAGCATTGTGGTTTTCAGTAAAAACCTGGATTATGGCCTTCGCTAACAACGTTCGTACAAATAAATATTGGATGCCTTTATTGATTGATGATTACATTGAAAAGTTGTATACTGTAACCCTTTTTTCGATATCCTTAGAAATTCTACAAAATATATTGCTTGTGACTAACAATTAAAATTACTATGTAATGATCAGATTGAATATAGATAACCCAATTTCGGACAGTCTTCCTTAACGCACAGATAATTTGCTCGATTGGTTTGACAGTCTTGAAATTAAATGGCAAGACGTAGGGATGATTATAATTGATGATTGTATTACGGGTAAACTGTAATCATTTCATAACCTTATTAGAAAAGAGCCTCTTTATAACGAAAACTGTTTTGTGGTTTTAGTAGCATCAAATTGAGTAGCTAGAGAAATTTAGAAGACTGAAGTTACAAAACCGTTCCATTTGCAAACTCCTGTCTTACACGTTTATACACAGCCAACTAACATTACACAAGTGGCACCTAAGATGATCGACTGAGCGTAAACTTGTTAATTACTGGATACCGTCGTCTAGCAGCGTAAAAAGAAAAGTACATATTGATTTAGAAACGTGATATTATTATCCATATTGGTTAGGAATTTCCAAATTTTTACATCCTATAGACAATGGCGTTTTTTGAAAAAAAAAATTGTAAAAATCTGTGATAAGTGGCAACTGTTTCCCTATTATCGCCAACATAGCTTATAATACACCAATGCAGTGATATGTCTCCTATAAAAATACGTCTTTAATATAGGAGTGTATTAAACGGGTGATTCTAAAAAATGAACTAGAATGCTGTAGCTCCTGCTAATACAAATACAGAAGTATAAGAGTTAAGGCGAGAATCAAGGTGAGGTTAAAGTATCTACATAGACGATCTCGATCATCCAAAGGCTGTTGTCAGGTTCTACCAATAAGGCTAACTTTTTAAAGTTTTCTTATTAGTTCCGTCAAATAATACAAAGAATCTGTTATAAATGTTTATATACGCATAGTATAATTTATACCAGATGATTTACCTATTCGCTTCTGTTTCTGGATAAAACATTCACGTTTGTGATCATCATTTTGTTTTTCACCATGTATCTCCTGAATAATCATAAGTATTCATTGTGAATTGTACAATAACTCTTTTTATGTTGAAATATCGTTAATGATAAAACATATTTAATAAAATATTCATGCACAGCCACGTATTCTACATATTTTAATACATACAAAGTTCTTCAATTGACAATATGGCTTAAAAATTATCATAATTTCAATAGATTCAAAATAGGGTTTAGTGTGTAATAAAATAAGTCAATAAAGCTTTGTTAACAGCTAACCTTCTGGAAAAAAGTTTATAATTTAAGAATACATAAATAGTTCTAGGAATTTTCATTTTCATATATACTCGAATATTTGAAACGTGTTTGTTTAATTTAACCATGCAGTGTGAATTTAAGAGTATTGACATCGAATACTTTTTAAGTAACGATTTGGATTTGATTAATTTAAGCGAGTTTGGTTGACGATTGTGCAAATTAAACAATCATTAAACCCTGCATTGGAATTCCATTGCAGGGTAACTGAATCAACCATCTATCCTATAATAATACGATGGATAATTGATTCAGTTATCATTTCAATCACTGTTTGATGAAACTTTAACCCATTGAACGCCAATGACACCTAAAGGAGTCAGAAACAATAGTTTTTTATTGTCTGGATTCCTGGCGCTCAAGGGTTTAAGACTAAGTAAGTCAGAAAAAAATCAATACGGTATACAAAGAAATGACACCATCATCAGCCTTCCCACATGCACGGCTATGGAGAGTAAATGACATCGATTGGGTGTAGTTAAGGGTTAATTTACATTTCCAGCGACCCCAGTATACGGACCGCCCGCTCACGTTGAATATGGACCCCCAAGCGGATACAGTGCACCAACTGCGCCTGCGCACTATTCGCACACCGCACCGTCGGCACCTACAGGTTACGCAGCGCATAAGTTCCCATCGCATTTGGACGGTAAGTGATGAGCTTGAAAACTTTTGATTCCTTTGCCACTTATTGAAAAAGAACTGTAAATTTATTTTCGAATAAAAAGATTTACTTAACATCTTTGCGCTCAACCTTATTTTTAGTCATATAGAAAGTTTTTAAATATCTCATTATATTAGTTGTAGAAATTAAAAGTTGTTGAAAGTATTTATTTAATTTAACATGTATCAGAAATAGCATTAAGAAATATACGAACATAAATATTTCCTATTAGAAGAACTAATTACCTACTTAATATAGATTATAAGGGAAAAAGCATTCCGTTAAGGAAATTTAGAGGCGTTTGTTATTTTTTTTTTTGCGCCATTAAAGCATTATAAAAATAAAAGACCAAAATAGTCTTGAAATAAGAATTAAATAAAAGTGTAGCTAATAGTTATGGATAAAAATTACAAGCTTCCAATTATAAATGAGTGTCGAACCCACATCATAAGAGTTACGATGGCTCAGAATCTGATCGAGAGTATCGAGCGAGACTTAACCATGACCACTGACAAAAGTGCATAACTGACAAGAAGAATAGAAAATATTTTTAAGTTGATATTTTTAAAAATAGAACACATTCAATTTACCACCAAAAAGATACCACAAACAAATGACACGCAATTATTTTTGGCGCCAAACGTAACAGCGTTATTACACGCATCATGAAACATTTACGTCTTTGCGTCAAATAAAAAGGCATCCGATATCCACACAAACTAGTTGTGCCTATTATGTTACGTCACATAAAGGTAACAAACCGGCAACAAACACAATAAATAGTTGTTTATGTTACGTAAAAGGCAACCACAGACAATGTAAACTATTTAACGACGTGTAATTTGTAAAAAAATCATTCGCACCTGTAAACAAAAGAATCGTTTGCACCTTGGTCAATTGAAGTAATCTTTGACTCTCAAAACGTTTAAGTCTTTCACATAAGGACTGAAAATATTGAAAGAACTTATGGATAAGTAGTACAAGTTAGTAATTTGTTAAAGAAAAGTTACGGAAAGTTAGACTTGCACCTACTTTAAAAAAAAACGTTTCTGCCGTTTAGATCCTACCTATTTAGAGACGTTAAATTTAGTTGCTCCCGGATCTGAGTGCCTCAAAATCTGAATAGATTATATCAGAAAAGACTTAGTTTAATTAAGATATAAAAACGAATTCAACACAGACGTAAAACTTCCCTAAGAATATTTTGGGGCTGCAGAATGTTTTATTAGAAAACAATTGAACTGTATCTTTGTTTACATGCTGATATTTTTTTATATTTAAGGCAGTAAACGGGCAAATCATTTAATATTATGAGCGAGTGTCTTCTATTTAGATGGGTGTATTTGCAATTACCAGTAGGTATAAAAATGCGTGGCTGACCCTAAAACTTAAATTTTTAATACTGCATATGGTATTATAGAGTTCACTGATTTATATCGGCTAATTGTCAGTTTTGTTCTTCAATGTAAAAATAATAAATTCAAATTCAAAATTCTTTATTCAAATTAGGCTTACAAAAAGCACTTATGAACGTCAAAAAATATACAAAAATATAATAAAAAACAATTAAAAATACTAAACTAAAAATATGAATTTTGATGCTTTGAAAAAAAAGCGCTTCAGTGGATTGGCCTGTTGATGAATAATTGGTAGCGAACCGGTGACAATCAAAATAATGTCCGTAAGTTTTTAATATTTTAAACATGTTTGAGTATGACACCATAAATATTAAAAACCAATAATCAGATAGAATTTACCATACAGACGACCTACCTACCAAAAATCCTGATGACAACACAAGTTACACCACAGTAGAAACGCATTTTGAATACGAATTTGTTTACCAAAATGCCGTGTAACATACTCAAATACACTAAGTGGTACAATCGGTCGTATTATGCAATCGCGGTAACCTGACGATGCACGCCGGAACTTAGACTGACTGGTTTGGAAATTTTAGACTGAGAGTCTACGCCAAGTAATGACTAGGAAAAAATATAAATACAATAAACTACTAAACACATAGAACATAAATAAGTTACACTTAAAGTAGTCGTATTACTTGAGATTATGAACAAAGAATGTGTTTATGTATGTTTTTACTTGTTTGCTCTAAAAGACACATTTGCACAGGTAAAAAGTGCCAAAAAATTGGGCTCCTAAATAAATTAATGAAAATATCAAAATTTAATAAAGACAAACATTTTTTATTCAATCTATCACAGTCCGCTGCTGGACATAGGTCTCCCCCATTTTGCGCCAGATATTCCGGTCCTCCGCTTTTCTCATCCAGCCTCCACCAGCTACCTTTCGCAAGACGTCGGTCCATAGGGCCGGAGGGAGTCCTACGCTACGCTTGCCGAGACGCGGTCTCCACTCCAGAACTCAGACAAACATTAAAAAAAAGAAAATTATGTTTCTTCAATTCGTAATGTTTTCTTAAGCCTATTTTTAAAATATGGGGTATCTCTATTTTCGTTTCAGCGTAGCGTGATAACTCTAAATCTAATACCATTGTAGTAAGTTTTTTCATGGAAATCATAAGATTTCCATGAAAATTCCATGATTTGCATAAGCAACAGTTGTGACGAGTAAAGTGATTGAATTCCGTCATTTTGGGACCTAATGTAGTAAGACACCGACAACAACTGAATATTCTCTGTAATCTATACTAATATACAAAGCTGAAGAGTTTGTTTGTTTGTTAAACGCGCTAATTTCAGGAACTACTGGTTCAATTGGAAAAATTCTTTCAGTGTTAGATAGCTTACATACAAGCAATAGAAGCGGAGCAGTTATGAATAATGTTACAAAATCGGGGGTATTTTTCATACTTAGAGCTTCCGCTGCGTAAACGGTAAAAATTTCGCAAAAGTCATGTATTAGAGTATTGTTCCCCTTTTAAAGGTCTATAAAAAAGCCTGGGACAGCATATGTCTATCTTTTAAGGTTAGCTCCCTAAAACATATTTTTTGCTATTTTTTTTTTCTAAAATAATGATAATGATGCTTATCCAAATAAATACTTTTAAACAAAATTGCCATTCACATCATTTATCTTAAATGAATATCTTATGAGATATAGATTTAACTCACCTATATAAACGAAGTAGCGGGTTAAAGAGAGCGTTAGGCCAAAGTAACTATTCCACGCGGACTAAGTCGCACGCAAAAGCTAGTAACATCATAATTGTACCAAGCATCAGAATTAATGACGATTGAAATGATAGAATGAAATGATTCTGATTTATATGATCTAACTTAAGACGAAAGCCTGATGATAAGTTGATCACTGTCCTTATCCAAATTACAATGGGTTCCAATCTTGTAACAGAGACCTTGTACACGAACTAAGTATTAAGTATTCAAAACGTTGATTGTTATCTATGTATATCCTTAAATTATAATGTGTTATCCTGTAGAAACTTTCAGTGGCGGATATTACAGCATATTAATAAAACTATAGACACTTATTTAGGTTTTTAGTTAAGTTTTCGCACATGTCATTTTTTGTAGTTTTGGAAATAACTGGATATCGTGACTTGTCTGTTCATTATAGTTTTAGTATGAGCTGCATTTTGTCACAAGCAATAAAGATTGTATTTCGAAGTGGAACATAGCGAAACAGGCGTCAGAAGAGCATCAATAGAAAATTTCCAGACATTAAAACCCTTTTGTTTCTAATTTAAATCACAAACAGGCTAATACAATGATTGAATATAATTACGTCTTAGGTTTATGATTTACAAAAACATGTAATTTTAAAATTACCAATAGGAAGATGCTGTTGCGTAACATTTTTCAGCAATAGCTTTTCTTTGACATTTGACCCATTGTATTCTGTTACTGCGAGAGTTTTGGTGTTGTCAAAGGGCAATACTTGTGATGCAAATACTTCCGTTGTTGATGACCTCAGTCGCGCAATGGGTAAATTCTCTTGTGTAAGTAAAGACTCAATTTTCCATCAGAACATTGTTGGAAATAGTATTCATACGGCTCTTATTTTGAATATCGACAAACTCTATTTCGACTAGACACTAGTTCGAACATAGAATTATTCGACAGCACACTCCTTAGACAAAACATTTCTAAGATATGGGTCCTGCGAGACTTCTTCAGTTAGTTTAATGATATATTATTACCATTAAGTTAGTTTGTCGATTGTTAATCTAATATTGTATTTTTAAATGTATAATGAAAAATATTTAAGCTTATTAATTGTTTGTCATACCCGAAAAGGGTCACTAAGTTGTAAGTACCATACTAAAACTTAAGAACCTTTCTTCACTTAGTTGCAAATAAAACATTTGAAATTGAAATTATTATTTTTGGTTACGTGATCATTATTCATTATTTACGTTGTTGTTTATTCTATAATTCCTGGATACTATGTGTTTTAGACACTATAGCAACTACTACAGAAAGATGCCTCATTAAGGAAGATTAATAAATAATACTTATATATCATGTTTCAGATTTGAAAAATTTTTGCACAAGGAGATTGTATTACACGTTTTATCAATGTGCTATTTTACTCGGAGGAACTAGATGCTATTTTATTATCTAATAAAGATGTAACAAAAACTTTTCAATTCATTTTTAAGACAGAACAATGCAATAACGTGTCTGTCTCGTTAAGTAAAAAATTGCGTCACAATGAAAGAATTACGAGAACCATATCATAATTATGATGTTTTGTTTTACAGAAGCGATAGTGATGTCAGCTATGACCAAAGAGGTTTTATCTGAACCTCCTCCACCTCCGTCCCCACCAATGGAACTGTGGCTGCGATATATCGATTTAGTGAGCGAAGTCGTATGGTAAGATGATAGTATTTTCGTCTTTGCTGACGAATTTCTATACGACTTCACTATTCCTGATTTCAATATCAACCCTCATTTTTAAATCGCTATCAGTTTCTTCTATAAATGCAAAATATTTTTTGGAAACTTCCAAAATTTTGCACGTTTTCTATACAATAATATGCTCGTATACTCTCATACTTATCTTCCTTTGTAATAAACTAATTGTTTTTATCCTAATTTTATAGTGTGTTAGCACAATCGTAAGATCTTGCATCTTGCAGTTCTGATTTGATTTTCAAACTTTGTTTTTCTTATACCTAAGAGTTTGATCATTTCTTTTAATTATTATTAATCATTTCCATGCTTTTGAAAGTGATTTGTACGTGTGTTATCTTTTTTTCTTCTTCCTTGTAATGGAACACTTTTTATAGTTCTTAGGATTCGTGAATGATTTCCTCTAAGCATGTCCTACATTTTCAACAGACGGCCTTCAAGGCATGACCAAAAATATATTTGCATACTCGTTTACTTTCCCTATCGACGGAAACGGACATTTTTGTCGTGACGAAACCAAGTGTGATATGTCATCCGAGTAATTCATGTGTTAACCAACAATTTTAGTTTGGCAATTGAATGCTATTTATTTATCCACTTATTGTATAATGCAACAAGTCTATCTGCATATCGTCACTGGTTTATTCTTGCGTAATTTTTAAAGTTATCATTATACCAGTATTTTAAGCATGCATGAACATA
Source organism: Leucinodes orbonalis (assembly GCA_019425675.1). Taxonomy (NCBI): domain Eukaryota; kingdom Metazoa; phylum Arthropoda; class Insecta; order Lepidoptera; family Crambidae; genus Leucinodes; species Leucinodes orbonalis. The sequence continues at coordinate 9,386 of PQWD01009927.1, read as the reverse complement.
TTTTTTACTGAAGCATGTATACTCGTATTAAATAATACTTCGCGAAGATAGTTTTCATGTGATCATGGATATTTCGACATTATATTATATTTTCTTTTTTTGGTTAAATTTTCTTTGTTTACAAAAAAGGGTTTTACTACAGCCAACACAGCAGAATGCAATAGAAAAAAAAGGAATGCAGACCAGTTCTTCAGTAATTATTTTTATTTCAGAGAATCCCAATTTTCGTTTATATAGAAAGTCAGCCCTTTGCTAAATATAGGTCAGCTTCCAAAAAAGTACAAAACCCATTCAAAGCGTGTTGTAATTTAGCATCATACAGCAATTGTCTTCTCAACTTTGTTTAAACTTCCTTGATATAAAAGAGGACAACATTTTACAGTGTAATCCACACAAAGCTTAAATTGTTATGTAACCGATGTGCGGAAGTTAAGTACAGCTGTTTTAAGAGTAACAGTATATCACCCTTTGCATCGCGAAGGTACCGCAGTGAAAGTGCATTATATCAGTGAACCGGTGTGACAGGTTCCACCGTCTCTTAAATATACGCACATACTAGTCATCTGTTAAGTTATTTGTTTGTTGCTTGCGTTTTACCTATTTTGTCATTATTATTAAATGTTTTTTGAATCTTCGAACAATAAATCTATTTACTAAGTTAGTTAACAAGCAACAATTTTGGTGAGAATTTATCAAAATTTTTTTGTTTTTATAAGGATATAGGATAAAATTATGATAGCACTGTTTGTTCACCTACGTAACTTTCAATACGTTTAACGCTTTTTACTTACTTATTTGCTTTATTACATTTGTAAGAATATGAATACACGAACAGAATAAATTAGTGAAATAAGGCATACCTAGGAAATCAAGACTGCCTTTGCCATCATCCATAATACGATCTTGCTGAATCACGAGACTGAATTTTTTCGGAAAGTATCTTCTTTTCTTTTGATTTTAAGTTATTAATGTAAATTTTACATGAAAGCCAAAAAATCATTTAATTTAACTAGTAAAATTTGCAATTATGATGCGTATAAATAAATCATTAGTTGATTCATTGAATAATTCAAACAGAACTCGACCCATACCGGATTCGACACACTGCACGAATCTTTGTCCTACATTTGCTTGTTGTATAAGTGTTGGTTCTTTCACTATGCAGATATTAAAATTTTAACAATATTTTCCTTATTTTAACCGGCTCTCATTTATTTAATTGCGTATTATTATCGTTAATATCTAATTTTAAATATTTGTCGATTAATCACGCAAACCAGTCTAACCTTTATATGAAGCTGAACTCTGGTAACTTTGAAACTTCAAAAAGCTATGTAAAAAGTTATTCCCGTGCCACGGTAACAGCAAAGTGACCGAAACGGCGGGAGAATACTAAAATATTGTATACGCGATTTAATCCTTGAAATTAGTGTTTTGGCAAAAAGTTATGAACCTCCAAACAAAGCAATTATAGTTCCGAGTACATTTTCCACTTGAAGTTTTTAAATTTTTGATCATAACTGATCGACGAAAATGACTTGATTTATTTATGATCAAATATTTTACCTAAATGTTATTTAATGGAATTCATTAGCCAGTGAGTTCAAAGGCCTCATTACATAAGATGAGTTTGTATACAATAAATTTAATCTTAAAAGTTTCCAGCGCGTGATATTACATACGTGGGACAGTAATCTGAATGCTATTGCATCATCAATAAGTTACATATATACAACAGAATATTTTGGGTAAAATATTTACATCATTAATCATTTATTTATTTTGGTTTGGATTTAATTATTAAACGTAACATACCCATGAATATTTATTTTTTAAAGGTAACGAAAAAAGTATCTAAAAAGTTTCATATAGGATCTCATATTGTATAATGGGTCGAGTCGACCGAACTCACCACAGAAAACCGACGTAAAACAACGTGCGCGTAGTTTCTGCGTGATGTTAATGTATTTTCGAATTTTCGAAAATATATGTACGTTATCCGACGCTCTTACAGTGAAGAAAACATCGTGAGGAAACCTTCATGCACGCCTGCGAAAAGATTCGAAGGTTGTGTGTGAAGTCGTCCAATCCGCACTGGGCCCGCGTGGACGACTAAGGCCTAATCACCCTATACGGGTAGGCTCGTGCCTCTCGGTGGGGACGTTTAATGAGCTGATGATGAGTGATGTTACCGTGGGCCCGAAATTACCACTAGCCATCACCTGAAATAAAATTAATACAGAACCATAGAAATATGAACTATTAATTTACAGCCATTATTGTAATTTTTAGAGCCAGCTTAATTCATTTATTTTCTTTATTAGGATTGCCAACGTTTATGTACAATGACACTTTAAAAAGTAAAAAACCCACACCAGTACAATTACTATTGCCATAAACAATTAGAGGCAAACACAACATGCACAATAAGAGTATAACAAGAAAACAGAGTATTAATGTTACAAAGTAAAGCGAAATAATAACAATTCAATACATTATTTTCCTACTTAATATTAAAATAAAATAAATTAAAACGTATTTATCACAAGTATGTAGATAAATATATCTATGCACTAAAAGACGGATGGTCACTCCATGCATTTTTTATTAAACTACAGAGCCTGGCAGGTGAGTCGTAGAATATGCATAGGTACTATGAATAACTGGACGCTTGAAACTGCACATTCGTTTAACTCGGTATTTCATTTTTGCATCAATTTGCATTCAGTGGAGACACTTATATCAGTTGGCTAATTGATGCATGTATGATCACGTGTATTTTCTCTTTGATCAATAGATAACAAGTAAAAAATACTACTATATTGTCATAAACTGATTAGGGATCAATAAATTTACTTTGTTTGTCTGTTTTTACGCTGTCGAATTATTTCATTAATAAATTATCAGCCCACCATTAATTATCCGTTGTTATCACTTTCATTTAAGTATATACTATACTTCTGGCTGGTGAGAAATAAACCTCCAACATCGTTTGCCTGTCGCCTATCACCTAATTTATAGTGATTCCAAAAGGCAGTGTAGTTGCTAACTTACTATATGAAAGTTTTTGTATGAAGTTTCGTGGCTTTGACACATGCACATTTTGCACAGAACAGAGAAAGAGATAACAGTCAATGCATTTCATTTGCGAATGCCTCCTATCTGCTAATCATTTGGGCAGTTCCATATAGCCGAAAGATATTCATTCTCTAAAGGGACAAATCAACCATTTTCTGGAAATTTTCTATCCATAATTTAAACTTTTGTGAGGGAAGGGGGTCACAAAAGATTCTAACTACTCCTGAAGAAAGTATTCAGTAGTAACACTCTTTTTCTTACTCATTAACTCATATTTTCCCTTCATTACGGAACATATCTGAAATAATAACATAACTCTTCGTAAACTTAAATACATCTGTGCAACTTATAGCTTCATCACGAAATATAAAACGTATCAAAACTTATCTTTGTTTAGAAAAGATACAAGTGCACCATATATGTCTTATCAGCCTTCGATGCATTCTAGTAGAAAACAACGACGTCTCGCCATTAATTAACTCCTATAAAATTTTGGGAGATGGCGTTTTCCTAGCTCATTGTAAATTTTTCTGAAGTTGCATTGAAAAATCTGTCCAACAATCTTACAAAAACTGCTTCAGCAGATAATATGTTTCCGGCAACGCCAAACTGGTGCAGCAATTGCATAATTTTCGCCAGTGAAAGACCTGTGTCGGTGTGAAAGGAGGACTTGAACCTCGGCTCTATAGATAAGATCGGATTCTAGGTTTCTAGGGCTGTCAGCGCATTGTCAGCTTGTGGGTCAAAGTGTGGCCTTAAATACGTAATGTGTTTGGTTCTCTCTTGTCCTCGTGTATATATTTGAATCTTAAAGAATGCTTCGGTACTAAGTAGAATCACTATTGCACAAACTCCTCAATTCAATCATATAATATATTACAATAATTACATTTACTTTGCAATGGAAGTAATTCATATCATTTAATATTTGAAAAAAAAACATACCTCCACCACAATTTAGTTGCAAAATAACAAAAATATTGAGATATGTATAAAGTTATTATTCTACGGTAATAAAATGACAGTGGACAGATATTTTATATTTTTATATGCGAGTTCTAGAATTTAAAATGCCTGCCTTCTATCTTTCTTCTTTCGAATCTGCATATTTATAGAGTACAGTACACTTATGTACATCCTGTTACACTTATAACTTTATTGTATACATTGAAACTAAACCTATATAAATTAAGTTTTATATATTTAATCCATATTTAGCAATGATAGAATAATATAAAACTAATAAAGAAGCTATAGTTAAATCTTTAAATATACGACTTCACTGCATCTAGAGCTACCTTTCGGCAGCCCTAGTTAACAAGTTACGTGATTTGTTTTGGAGAATCTGTGTTACCGTTTCGTGTTTACATAATTTCTGTCCGTCCGTCTGCTGTTTAAGTGGGCTACAAATAGAAGGTCAAATGGTCAACAAATTACTTCATACAAAATAATATTATTTTTGCTTATACCAGTGGTATATCATTCACTACACATGACCTCATCAATGTTATAATATCTGATTAAGGAAGGGTAGGCATTTTTTTTATTTTATGAACTATTTTATTTCATTACTCTTTACACGCTTGAAATTGTAGAAAATTCCTAGGAATTTACTTTTCTTTTAAACTTCTTAATACTTCTCTGATACATGTTTCCATACTTAATTAGTCCTTACATCAACTATATTTATTACGCCACTTAATTATTCAACATAGGAAAACACAAACAATAACAGTCAAAATATAAATGTAATTAATTATTTCTAAAACTGTCAAGGGTATTAAAATAACATATTTTCTTAAATTATTACTAGGGAGGCGATTTACCAAGATATTCCTGTATACTTTCGTCGAATAGGTTATTTCATAAAACCTGGTAAATATAAAAAGAAATAATTTCAGCCTTGTAGTACATTGAGTGTTTGAACATTTAGTATAGAAGGTAAAAATGATGTTTAAAATGCTATAGATAATGACAAATACGGAGAAATCTTCTTGCTTTTAATTTCAGCATAAAAATTAATTAAAGTAATCGTGAAAGAGCACTCAAAATGTGTATTCACAAGCGTGAAAGTTTCAAGTGTTTACAAAAGTAGCACTCAGCCTTCTAAGGGCCTGTCTACAAGTTTTGAAGTACCAGCTAACAGACGTCTGGAAGCTTTCTCTGTGTGTCAATTACTCAATTGGTATCGTAGATCGTAGCACTTAAGTATATATTAAGTAAGAGTAGATGAAATTCGGTGAAACGAACTAGAAAGGGGGAAGTATCCTATTGATTGCACTTCCTCGTTTCCTAAGTAGAGCGCACCAAGCCGTGACGACATTATGTAACTCATGACTGACTTTTTGAGACAGGACGAGGCCCACTGAATGGGGTACACGCCGGTGTAGTGATACTCACACCGCTCGGGGACGCTTCGCCGAGTGAGACCCACGACAGTGCCCACACACCCCTGGAACCACCACCGTCCATCCTCCACACAGTTTACAGTGCCATCAAAAACGTTTTCTCCTCAGCATCCCCTGAGCACGTCGAAGAAACCTACGCACCAAGCCACCAGCCAATCCTGACGCACCAGCCTCCCCCACCGCCACAACCTGTACCACCGTTCAGACCAATGACATGGGACGCTGTCAATTCGTACGGCGAACCGGCCATGATTGACGCATACCCAGACTACGACCCCAGAAATCCCCACCCGCCTTTCAATTATGCGGCTTCCAAACTGTCCCATGTACCAACTGTGCACAAACCAACCGGTCTCACTCCGGAAAAAGTGCAGAAAATTAGTCGCAACTTGAAAAAGCTGGCTGCTTATATGAACGAAAATATTCAAAGGTCTTCCGAAGACCTGCCTAGTTTCACTGGCCTGAGTAAATATCAGGACATGATAAAGAAAGGTCTCGTGCCATTGCTACCTACTCCTGTGGTTAGTGATAATGAGATAGGTGTCCTTCCCGCCGAATTCCTTCCTGAGCCTATCCCTTCAACGAGCACTTCCACCAGCACAAGCACAACGACAACAACTACAACAAAACCAAAGACAACGTCAAATGAGGAGACCGAAACGAATAGAAGAAAAGACACAAAATTTATACTCCGAGGGAACAAGATTGTTCAAGTTTGAAAAAGACTGACTTTGACTGACTGAGAGGTATGTGAAAAGACGTGATGACTGGGAGATTGAACTTAATTTACTGAAATGATAAGGTATTTTCTCGTTTAGCATGAGAAAATGTTTTAGGAAATCTTTCCCTAAGACTATGACTTCTGTAGCACCTGACTTTACTTCTACTTGCATGATGTATTTATTCATAGTCGTAATATTATAACTAACTTTGTTATACAGATATCAGCAAAAGTATATAAGCTTTGTTAGATGTCACCATAAAACGTAATGCTTTTGTTGCTGTCTGTTAACTGTAGAAAATAACTGTCTCTATTTGCATCATCATTAGACATAATTTTAGTTATAGTAACTAATATTAGATGTAGACCTAATAAGTCAAATTAAAGGTTTACTACTTTATTTATTTATATTAAACATTAGAGTAAAAAAAATGTTTTAATATCATTTTATTTAGATTATAGTGCATTTAGATCTTTATGTAAAAATGTTAGTTTCTGACTTCATATTAGATGTAGTTCTTTTTTGAAAACTAAATTTAAAAATATAATACCATAGACTAATTTTTTTTTTATAAATTTCCAGAGATTCCCGTGCACGGAGCTGTATTAGGGGCAGAAGACTTACAACACTACTACGGTTAGAATTTACATTAAAACAAAATCAAATAATACTCGGTGATATTTAAATGTAGTTAGAATACCTAGGAGTGTTAGAATTCTGTCTGTTATAGTACGAACGTAGGTTTAAATGTAACTGTTTATAAAGGTTTACCTGTATCTTTAGACTCACTCTTAACTGTTCTATATTTCGTTTTATTTATTTTTTATTACATCAATATCTACGGCACAAGTGTGAAATTAAATGTATTATTTAAAGATATTTATGGTTTACCTTTTCTCAAGCGACAATAGTAAATATGTTTTTAGTGTAACTGTATTTCGGGCTGATAGGTGAGACAAGCCGCTAAATGACTAAGTACCCGTATACTGGGAATTTTATCAATGCCTTACTATAAGTTACTAACCTATGGGACAATTGATTCTGATAATTCAAGCCAATCTCGACCAAAATGTTCTTTTAAAAAAATATTAAGAATATAAAATAAGAATTCGATATATGTTAAGAATTGTATATCTTTTAAGCTATATCCAAATTTAAAATCGTCAATTTTTAAATCGACTAGTCTGTTTTCAATAAAAGAGTTTTTTGTTTTTGTTACTCTCCACCAGAAATTACTTAGCACCATTTTATATTGCGGTGTTATTGAATTTTACCGATTCTGAAGCCAAAAATATAATATTGTACTTATTCAAGTTGTCAAAACTTTCATAAGGAATAACTTTGTAAAATAACCATATTTTAAAGTACAAACACGATATTTCTTTTATGAATGTTTATGTAAGTAAATTGTATAAAAAAGGTTGTAAGACAGAAAAAAATATTGTCAAAAAATGCACATAGTCCTGTATTTAAATTACATTTTGTAATTATTTTATTCTAATTAGTACTAATATTTAATTTTGTAATTAGTACTTATATTTGTACTTTTCTTTTTTTATTTTAGTCAAGTCAACACTGTTTTGTTGATTTAAATTATTTCAATATTTGTATAGACCTTCGTCTTTCCTACTACCCATACTTGTAAATAAATCTCTTAAATGAAACTATTTATACTTTTATATTGTAAAACATTTTCTTAGTATTTTGTACATAAATTATGAGGGATGATGTGACGTAGGTTTGAAAATAAAAGGAATACCAAAACTATTTGTTATTTTTAATGAAAACAAATACCTATTTATGAATCACCTGAATGTTTTTTGAATTGAACTAAAGACGGTCCCGTCCCCACCCTAATATGCAGTATCTAATGAAAAAAAGTGCTACACAGAACCCCCCAACCATTCCTTTATGTCATTTCTCCATTTTCGACGTGACATGACAAACATAATGTGTATTGGTACCTATTTAAATGATTAACTATTGCAAAAACCTAATGCATGTTCAATGATTGTCGTCGTTTATGAAACCGATTTGATGATTTTTTTATGAGATAGAGATAGTTTAAAGGTGGTCCCATTTTAAGGAAGTCAGGGTCTGATGATGGAAACCAGAGAAATCGAGGGAAACATTTTTGTTTGTTCGCGGATATCTCCGTGGTTTCTGAACCGAGTTTGGTGACTCCATTTGTTGGAAAGAGGATACTTCAAAGGTGGTTCAAGTAGGAAGGCAGGGTTTAATAAAGGGAGACCAGTGAAATGAAACTTATTATATTAAAAGAAATATTTTAATAGGACCAGGAACCTAGATTGCCAGCCACGCATTATATCGATCCAACTGGTATTCTTGTACTAACTCTGCAGGCAGATAAGGTCACCTAATGTCCTTTATTATGGACTCTAGGTTTTTTGCTGATGATCATTACAGATTTATCGATTAAGTAGCAAGCGCAAATGACTCTTGGCCTTAATATTTTATGCAACGAGCCTCAGCGCGCCTCATAGTAGGATTTTGCAGTCCTAGTCCTCCCTACAAACCCTAAGCACAGGCAAACTTCGACTAAAGAGTAAAAACTTAAATTTGTAGAAAAAAGCGACGCGATGTGTGCCGGCAAAATCGATTGATTCGTTAAACTTACAGGTATTTGGGATGATGGCTTAGAGGCCAAATAATTTCAGTCGGTACAGTACTGTAGCTAGTGTGAATACCGGGTATGATATACCTAACATCTGTCGTCTTTGGGGAAAGGCGCAGGGCAGTGTTGACGGAGTTTAATTACCACCTAATTTTATTAGTTTTCTTCGACACTGAATCTTTTACGGTCAGGCGTATCACTTACTACTTGGTGAGCAAAATTCCCGTTCACTTCATGTCATAAAAATAAAACCTTCTATAAAATCGTTAGCAAAGTGGTCGATAAACAAACATTAACTACCTACTTATTTCAGCAGGCGCTTCATATACAAGTAAGTCAGTTGAGGTAATAAAATGATAGACATTAATCGAACGCATTTTCTGTTATTAAATCATTTTGTATATTTTTTTTCTATAAACTATTTAGATCTTTGTAATTTTGTTCTTGTAACGACCAAAGTATCTCAGCTAGTTGAATTAGCTAATAGAATCATTATTGTGTTTTATTATTAAATTTTTGCATATTCGTTCTGTTTAATGGTAG
>PQWD01009925.1:0-15810 GCA_019425675.1 Leucinodes orbonalis | reverse complement strand
TTTTATAAACGTTTATTCTTCTGAAGGGAGTTCTGCGAAAGTTTGATAGAATAGTATATGATAATATATTTTCTTTTACGCAAAATCTATTATATAGCTTACACATCAGAATATCACATTCACTTCTGAATTCCACGGGAACGGGAACTTGTTGGACTAAACCGGAACACGCAGCTTGTATAGATAATGCCAAGTACTCTCATTTAATAGTATATATGCTATCTGCTTTCGTAATAACCCTTTCCTCGTAACTAATCATCTTTAGAGGACAGTTATTAGAGTGTAATTATATCGTCATTTTGTTTATAAATTATAACTGAAATGCATTTCATTTCAATTATAATTTCATAATAATAATATTAGGTATTCAATCGTGTATATAATAATATTTTAGCCTTCCTTTATAAACAAACTCCTATTAATTAGGAACGTCGCGTATCAACATGGAGATAGACATGTTCCGCTCCAGGTACCAGCGACCAGAAGACCGGAGAGAATTCGATCTTAACGACCCTGATGTGCTGAAGAAGCAGCTGCCTCCGAGAGCATCTGATGGAGAGCCCGTGGGAATGTCTAGCGCTCAAAAGTAAGAATATACCGTAACTACACTATAATAAGTTAGCTAATAAAATATTTATAAAATCTGCCATTAACGGTAAGTGAGATGAACACACTGACATCATCATTTCAGCAGGCAAGTCAGCAAAAGGTTAACCTTATGTTAAGTCCAGCCATGTACTCGAAAAATAGAAAAAGAAACGGTAAGCAAATTTTGATTCTCTTCTAACTTAACTGACCTAACGATACAATGAGGCTGTGGTATCATTTCGTACCGTAGCACGTCTTTACGTTTATCGCTAATGTATCCTTACCACGCAAATTATGAAACTGGACTGGAATTATGAAATCGTATTTTATAAACCTTACCATCTTACGTATTTAAAATTCCAGATTCGAAGGCGAAGATTTAGAATATGAGGAACGCAAAAAAATAATGGCTGCACAGAAGAATGCGTGGCTAGAGCAACAGGTTCAGGAAAGGAAGGCGGCTGAACAAGAGAGGAAGGCGGCCGAAGCAGCTTACATGGTAAAGCTACCTGTCCACCGAAACGCTGCGAGAAATAAAGGAGAATTGAGCTAGGATAAAGGAGTGATTATGTAACTCAATCGATGGGTGTTAGTTACTTCGAACAGCGCTCCATCCGCGCCATCTCGCTTCGCTTCAGTAGACAAGCGGCCTAAATTCTTTGCCGTGTTTTTTTAAACTGAATTTTTCGATTAACTTGTTTAAAAATAGAAGGAGATTGATACAAAAGAGTATATTTTTGACCGACAGATGGCGATAAAAGCAAGAGACGCTCGCGCAGGTGAACTGGACAAATTGGAGAGAGAATGTAGATACCGCTTGGGTCAAGCTAACTTGAGATACAATGAAGCGTTGGTGAGTGACTGAAAACGTTTAGCCATTGGTTCGGGAGTAATGTGACAGTCGGCACATATAAGCACATTATTGACGACCCATTTGGTGTTGCGGTTGAGACGTCGACAACTACACCAAGGGTTCCGGGTTCGGTCCCCGGGCAGTACAAACATTTGTGTGCATGTTCATGCACTGTTTGTAATGGTCTGGGTGTTTTCTATGTATAATATGTACGTATTTACAAAAAATAAAAATAAGTATGCTTATCCGTTGTTTAGTACCCATAATACAGGCTTCAAGCTTAACTTGGGGCTAGATGGCGCCCTGTGAATGGCAGTGTATCCACTTTATTTTATTTATTTATTTTAATCTATGTACCTGCTCAATAAGGAGATTGTCTTTAGCATAACTGCCGTACAATCCACGTCTGGACATAGTAAACTTCCTCAATGATTGTGGGTATGTAAACTCGATATTGGGCTCAGTGATTATTACACCATATTTAGAACCTAATGCCAAGTCGATTCATTTTACTACATAACATCACATCATCGTTTAATCCCTAAATGTTGAAAAATTCAAAACGTTCAGGCAGCAGAGAAAAAACAACTTGAGCAAATAATAAAGGAGCAAGAGGAGGCTGACAACACCGCGGAGATGTACAACAACCTTACCTCTGACATGCTCACCGAGAACCCTGATGTCGCCAAGAGTGCTCTTGGCAAAAATAGGTAAGTAAGATAACCGAAAAGATCAGTGGATTTAGGTAGGTATTGTGTGATGCAGGGCCGAAGCCGTTGAAGCAGAATAGTTTTGAAGCGAAAGCATTACGTGACGATCCATTGACAGTATTAACATAACTTATAGCTGATACACAATGCTAATAACTTTTGATTGAAATCTAAACATTTAGTACACGTTTAGACCTACCCAATGACAACTTCTAAAACGAAATTATTTTGAGTTGCACTATTTCTCGAATTACCATATTCACCATACTTGTCAGTATTTTGAGTACCTCATCATCATTAGCTCATTATACCTGGAGCCTACCTACGGGTACTCCATACGTGGAGTGTATACGCGGGCCCAGTACGGATTGGCCGACTTCACGTACAACCTTTGAATTTCTTTGTAGGCGTGCACAGGTTTCCTCACGATATTTTCCTTCACAGTGAGAACGTCGAATAAACGAACATATAATTTCGAAAATTCGAAACGACATTGGTTCGATTGAAACCTGCACCCTCAAAATTCGGAAGGCAATAGTCCACACCAATGAACCAATGACATCCTTCCTACATGTATCTTATTATTAGACTAAACCATAATGTTAAGTGAATTAATCGCCAAATCGTGTAAAGATAGCTCAATATGTTTATGTCGATTTTACCTTTTTCGACTCGCAGGGCAATTGGCTTCATGTACAAAGGCATGAATCAAGAAGAGCTGAAGAAGTTCTACGCCGCTCAAAAAGAACAGATGGCTGCAGCGAAGGTAGGTATCACTGTCAAATTTTTGCAAGAAATTGCATTTATCACTTGTCACTAACTGTTATTATATTACGACCACTGTGTTTAATTCTCTGACCGCCAATGACACCTTAAGCCGCCAGACAAAAGATTTTCTATTGCATCTGGATTCCCGACGTTTAATGGGTTAACATTCAAGTTCATATTGGAATACTTTGCAGGCTAAACGCGAGGCTGAAGAGAAAATGGAAGCAGAGTGGCAGGCCCTCTCCAAGTCCATTCAGCGGGAAGTCGCTCGCCTTGATATTCAAGACCAAAGAAAGAGAAAGTAAGCATCTCAGCTCATTTCTATCATGCTGCATTTTTATACTCTAAAAAGGTACTATTAAACCAAATTAAATACTTAAGTCATAACCATTATTACAAATTCTATTATTGCAAATTCTAAAAACTTTATCGGTGGATAGAAAAATATAGAATCTATTGTCTTTTTTACTATTTTTGTACATATGTGTAAACATCTTCTAAGTCTGGCTTAAAAAGCAAACTTCCGTTTATTAGATACTGTTTTCTCAAGCAGAGGGAACTTGCCCCTATAATTTACATAATTAAAGAGGGAATAAGTACCTACGAGTATATTTTAAAAATCCTGCGTGCGATTCATCCTGTCGATTACCAAACGAGGCTTTCATCATCATCAGCTCATTAAACGTCCCCACCGAGAGGCACGAGCCTACCCGTATAGGGTGATTAGGCCTTAGTCGTCCACGCGGGCCCAGTGCGGATTGGACGACTTCACACACAACCTTCGAATCTCTTCGCAGGCGTGCATGAAGGTTTCCTCACGATGTTTTCCTTCACCGTAAGAGCGTCGGATAACGTACGTATATTTTCGAAAATTCGAAAATACATTGGTACGTGTCGGGATTTGAACCTCAGCCCTCCTGGTAGGAAGGCGACAGTCCACACCACTGAGCCACCGACGCTCAAACGACCAAACGAGGCTTTCGTGAGGGGTATTCTTGAATTATTTTTATTTTGGTTCTGGATTGAGGATGAAAAATTTAAAATTCAATATGTATGTAGGTATTAAGATTGTCGGTGGATCAATGGTGTGGACTGCCTTCCGATCGGGTGGGTGCAGATTCAAATCCCGCCACTTTAAATGAGATTTCGAATTTTCGAAATTATATGTACGGTGTAGGAAGATCTTACGGTGAAGGAAAACATTGTGAGGAAACTTGCGTATGCGTACGATGAGATTCAAAGGCTGTGCGTGAAGTTGGGCACTGGGCCCACGTGGACGACACCCACGGGTAGGCTCGTGCCCCTCGGTGGGGACGTTTAATGAGCTGATGATGAAGACGATGTAGGTAATACCTACCTAAATTGTTAAAGGCACAAATAAAATGTATATTGTGCCAACTGTTACAAATTCTTACAATGTTGTCTATATCTTCAGGGAGATTGCCCGCCAATTGCTGGAAGAGAATCAACTCCTGGCGCTGCAGCAGAAGGAGAAAGAGAAATACTACCGCGAAGTGGTGAACAACAACACCCCCACCGACGACTACTACGCCCAGTTCAATACCACTACCAGATAATTGTGGGGATTTATTATTTTGTTAACTGGTATTGCCTTTCTTGACAATCTTTAACTTTGTCTTGTTTTCAATATTGCAAGTTTTACCTATAAAAGTCTAAATGCAATAACTTAAAAAGTTTAAATACAACAAAACGAAAAAAAACGATTTTAATTGATAAAATAGAGCCAAATACCATTCTATCTTTACCATATAATACAGTTGTCATAATAAACAGGAATCTGCACACTACTAGAAATAACTGAGGTAAGTTATCAATAATCACCGTTTCACTTAAACTCGTATGTTGACTATCAAGTAGGGAACAATACTTGAATGTGTTTTGCTTGTATTTGTACAGAGGTCGAAGTTGTCTAAATTGAGATCGTTTATAGTTTTGACTATTTTCGCGCTAACAAATGCATAGATACTCGTACGTACTGTTTAAATCTCTTTGAATCAAGGCGCAACCATTTAAACATAATTACTTGGCTTGTGTGAAATATCTTATGCACAAAGTTTTAAACATACAAGTGTTATTCTGCACGCAAGATGTTCTGTATCTGTTTATTTCTACAGTAAAGTATTGATATTACTGAATGAAGTGTTTCAATTTTTACTAACAATAATATCAAACATACCTAAAAAGATTGATGGATGTGAATGAAGTATGTCAGGACCGCGCAAAGTGGCGTTCCATCATCTCTGCCTACCCCTCTGGGTCCAAGGCGTGAGCTTTATTTATTTATTTACCTAAATAACATACCTTAAATTTTATTCCAATTTAAACCAAATCATACATGTAAGACTTTTAGAAAAGATATTTATCGTTAATTTTTAAGCTCCGTGATAACTACGTGGAGCGGCTGGTGGTTTAGGCGAAAATTGAAGGCACACGAGCACGCGGTAGAGCTAGGCAGCAGTTCGGGGTCCCTTATACCAGTGCACTAGACAGGCGGCGGTGAGGGTGGAGTGACGGAACATTTATTTATTTATTTATTTATTGTTTATGCACACATACAAAATAGTCAGAACAATATATAGTGAGAAAAAAAAGTACAAAGGTACTGTCAACTGCCACTCAACCTTTCGTTCCTAATGACCATAACTACTCTGCCAAAAGTGCTTACGACTAAGATGAAGAATTTTTAAACTAAAGCATTTAACTTTAGAGCAAATAAATAGGATATGAGTCCATTGTAAACTAACGAAAGAAATAAAAAAAAAAACATTTTAGTAGGTAGTAATGATTTATTTATAAAATTTCTCAATATTATATCACAATAAGTAATACTAACAAAGGACTAGAAAACTCTCTTAAACAATCACATTTACAAATCTCATTTGCAATTTCAAAAAATTGGCACTTTTCATAATAGTAGTGAGATCATAAAATATATCACAAAAAAAATCCCTTACCAAAGCCTAAGGACGTAACATGTCCGAGAAGAACGAAGGGACTGTAATTACTTCTTATAACTTAAATCTGTTACTAAGCCCTTTCTACAACAGCAATATTTTTATTTTAAACATTTATAACAATAAAATATGAAAATTTTAACTAAAACAACCTTTTTATATAAACGTTTCCTATTTCAACTAAAAATATGTTTAAATTGTCACAGGAATGTTATACTGGCACACGAGAAGTGAATATTTCTTTCCACCTTGAACATAAGAAATTTCTCAAATCCCTTATGAGACCTCGCGATCTATGGTGCCTTTGATTAGGCCTTTTTTATGGAGGTTTATAATAGATGCGGCTATAATCCTCGCAGTCCTGCTAAGGTATCCTCCAGAAGTCAACATCACTATCGGAATACCACGCTGCTTGCAGATCTCAAAGACGAACTCGTCCCGCTTGATTATACCCTGAAAGATAATAAGTTCACATTACCAGTGATCCGAATATGTAGTGATTTCGGGTCAACAATCTCAAACGCCTGCGCACGCCTGCGAAGAGATTCAAATGTTGTGCGTGAAGTCGGCCAATCCGCACTGGGCCTGCGTGGACGACTAAGGCTTATACATACACCCTATACGGGTAGGCTCGTGCCCCTCGGCGGGGACGTTCAATGAGCTGATTAGGACCCTTAAACACTGATATAATATGGACATAACTACGGGATTTCGAAACTGTTCTGGCTGCAATTATCCGGGATTCTAGAAATATGGACATACTTCCGGGATTTCGAAACTGTTCTGGCTGCAATTATCCGGGATTCTAGAAATATGGATATACTTCCGGGATTTCTAAACTGTTCAGGCTTCAATTCTCCGGGATTCTAGAAATATGGACATACTTTCGGGATTTCGAAACTATTCACGCTTCAATTCTCCGGATTTCTAGGATTTCTATTTTTATAAGGCTCTATTTTTATGTAGGATCAAATCTACAAATAATTACTTACCTTTGTTAATCAATCAGCTTTTAAATTCACATACACTTAACAAATAAAGTAGGACTTGAAGGTACCTTCAAAGAACTTTAATGAATTTTACCGCAAGAAACATCACCAGTCAGCTTTTTCGTCCCACTGTAGGGCACAGGCCTTCCCACGCACCATAGCCATGGGGCGTTTAGGTCGTATTTAACCCACCAAGCGAGCCCAGTCCGGATTTGTGGGTGAACTGCATATCAATTGAACTAAAGGAAACATGAAAAAGAGAGAGAAACACTTACCATTTCACTGATTCTCAACCGTCCAAGTGGGTCCGCATCCAAAATATCCGTTCCTGCGTTGTACACCAATATATCTGGGTGGAACTCTTTCAATGCAGCCTTCAAGTTCCTAAAAGGATACATTTAAAGTAATTATAATGTGTTAATGAGAACACGCTTACCCCAATGGTTATCGGTTCTGCGACAAATGTGTCCAGCCCACTGCAACTTCAGCTTGCTTATTCTTTTATTCTATTAACCAGGATATCTTGAACAAAATGAGGAAACCATATAACTGCAATAGGATGGAGTAACTCTTACTATGTCAAAAAGTACAACTTACTGCCTCAACTTGACCATGTACTCCAAATCCTCAACCATGCTGTTTAGCTCGACTCTCCTCCGTATAGCTCGCTTGGCCGCCTTATCTCTAGGATATATGTGGCGGTTATACATATCCATGATGTACACTTCTGGGACGCCGAGAAAGTCGCGCTGGTAGCCATTACCCTGAAATTAATAAATAAATAAATATCCACTGACATTCACACAGCGCCATCCAGCCCTAAGTTAAGCATGAAGTCTGTTTTATGGGTACTAAACAACGGATAAACATACTTATATCCATCTTTTTTTTTTTTTTTTGTAAATACATACATATTATACATAGAAAACACCCAGATCATTACAAACAGACATGTTCATGCATACGAATGTTTGTACTGCCCGGGGATCGAACCCGAAACCCTTGGTGTTGCAGTCGACCTCTCTACCGCAACACCAAATGGGTCGTCAATAAATCGTTATTTATAATAAAATCAGTCGATTCACCTTTTGATAATCATTGAATGTTATGAATGAGAACCATACAACTATAAGATTCTCGATTTAATATATCCCAATATTTATACTGTATTTTAATAAATCAGTCTTTACTGTTTATAACTGATTTGGTGATAATCCAGAGACATTTTCGCAGCGCCATCTAGCGACGTCTTAGAGCAGAGCTTTACTGTCTATTTATATTGTTTATGACACTAAGCAAAGGATAAATATTAAGAACATTTATATGTAAATATGTACACTCAAACTCGTACACATTTAAAATAAATATTATTCAATAAATAGGATTATTCCCCATAATCTCCTCTAGAGGTCCCCAGAGTGAGAACTGAATTTTTTGTCCACTTTTTAGCATAGCTGGGATAAATAGTAATATTTATCTCAGCTGACTGTGCCTACAGGATTTGAACCAATGGTAGGGATACCAGATGACAGAAATTTTCCTGACATGTCCGGAATTGTAGCTCTCTGTCAGGGAAACAGGGAAAATATGTAATTGTCAGGAATTTTTAATAAAAGAAAAATATGAAATATTAAAATATTATTTATTACGCCCCTACCGCACCTATGCTTAAGTAATCGAACAGAACAGAGGAAAAAAAAATTCTAAAGAGCGGGTATTTACCTACATTTACCCACTCACTAGAAGTCGGGAAATTTATTGCAAAATCAGGGATTTTTTCAGGAAAAATTTTTTCGGGCTTGGCAACCAATGAGAACAGCTGGTACAATCTCAGCTAGTTGTCGTACGTAATTCTGTGGCAAGGTCAATGCTACAATATCTTCCCAGCTGTCCACTCTGGCCAATTTCTATGACTTATTACCTGTACACTCATTTGCTCACTTCATATCCGCGTCTTGGCAAGCGTAGCGTAGGACGCCCTCCGGCCCGATGGACCGACGACTTGCGAAAGGTCGCTGGATGAACGCTGGATGAAAGCTGAATGAGGAAAGCGGAGGATATCTGGCGCAAAATGGGGGAGACCTATGTCCAACAGTGGACTGCGATAAGTTGAAGAGAGATATCGATGGGGATAATTTCTGTTTAGACATTGAGACATTGGGAGACGAGAAGTTGGGAAGTTCTGTTTATTTACTAGGACCTTGGTAAAGTGATTAATAATAATACGCCTAATTTACCTGATGAGCGTCCAAATCCACGATCATAGCATTCTGTATCAACTCGTGTTTTCTCAGGAATTGTATGAGCAGTGTTATGTCGGCGTACACGCAAAACCCTCCGCCCTTCTGAGCGCTGCAGTGGTGGAATCCGCCGCCCACGTTGATCGACCAGCCCCGATCCAAGGCCAATTTACCAGCCAATATTGACCCGCCTGTCTGTAATCTGGATATTTTTTCTAGATATTATTTATATAAAATGTTTATGACGACATGGTGATGGTCGATTAGATAAAATTGTCACCAAAGGTCAAACTAACTTCAGTTTTAGCTTACAATAATCCCGTTTAAACTTCAGACAACAGCAAAATAATTTATTTTATTTTATTTATTTATTTAGGACAGTTTACAAGACATACACTTATTACATTGACAATATACATATGTAAGCGATACAAACAAGTAGTGATGCCTTAATTACAAACTGCCACGACAAGCACAGCTGACATGGAAGCAGTTTACCAAATAAAGTTAGACAGAATTGAATGCAATAATGCATAATTTCAATGCAATATAAAACATTAAGAATTAGGCAAAATGTTTATTTTGTAATTATTGAAAATGAGACCATTAGTCATTTTGGTCTGTTGAGAGCTGGGGCTCATATATTATCATAAGAAATTAAATTAGTTGGGCTGGTTAGCCAGGGTTTAGGTCTACAAACAATATATTTACTGTTGTTTTTTAAGCTTTCTAAGTTATTGCTATAAAGATCTTTAATTTGGAGGTTTAGCCACTATATTATTATTTTTTGGTATTATTTTAAAAATACTTTGAAAAAATACACAACCATCACCTGATTGCTCTATAATTTGATTATACTCCTATTTTTAAATGTTAACTATTAATTCCATAGCTGTGCTTCGCTAGTAGTTATTTTAAAAAATTACAACAAATGCTTACCTCATTGGCCTTAGGTAGGCATATTGAACCAGAATGTTTGGCACACAAGCTAAAAGTGGTACTTCAGATATCATCGCCACCTTGGGACTCCACTAAAACAAAATCATTTTTATTGTGTACTGATTTCTCTCACTTCTCTTTCCTATTACAGTCCACTGCTAGACAAAGATCTCCCCCATTCTTCACTAGATATCCTAGCAATCTGTTTTCCTACTCCCCAGGGACATTTGTAAGTTGTTCGTTCACAAGACAGTACAACAATATTTTTCTGTTGCATTATATTTGGACTCCACTACACATGGAATCCTAGTGTGGAATCCAGGGCTACTGATTTAATGGCACCATGGCACACATGAGATTCTATGCATTGGGTTACTCTATATATTTATTTGTGTTTGTGTTAAGAACTAAATATTTTTCATTTTACTAAAAACTTTTCAGTTCAGTCATAACTGTATGCTACACATACAATGCATGACTGACATAGTCTTCCCTAAACAACTGGTAGATATAATATGATATAGTCAATGTATGGTTTGAAACATATTTATCCTTGAACCCATTGATAGCCCGTATCAGTGCACACCCACACTATGATGTGCACACACATGCACATCATAGAATGTTTTTTTTTTCAGAATCAATTTTTTATTATGAATAAATTGAGTTTACTCACCTTTAGGGATTTAAGATATTTTTTTGTGTGAACCACAAGTAAATCATTTTTACGAGCTTTGAATGGCTTCACCAAACATTCGTCAGTTATCAATTTTGCTTCTTTTAAATTCTAAACAACAAAAAGAGCTTATTAAAAGCAAATCATTTAAAATTATAAAGTATAACTTAATAGTATTATGTGTTAAGGTTTATACTGTATTATGGTGAAAAAAGCAGCTAAAATATGTAATCAAATTACTTGATAATATAAAACGGATGTGTGATTACTTTTGGGCAATAAATATGTACCTGAATAATGTTGCGCCATTTCTTAGCGTCAAAGATATGTAACCTTTCTAGACCCATAAACGACACATTATACTTGTCATCATATACCAGAGGCCACTGATCTTCTCTTATATCGAAATAAAGGCTAAAACAAACAAACAATCAGTTGCAAGTTGAACCGCACACAATAATATTTATATCACAAATGAGCAAAACACTCCACAAACATAGAACTAAACACGTAAATAACCATTACCTGGTCATATTTGTAAGTTAAAAATTAATATAAGTTCATAATTATACGCGTAAGTATTTTGCCGAAAATCACCGAAAACATACAATTTTCGCGCAACTGTCAAAGTGAAGTGTAACAGGATCTAACGTTTCTTTACACGTCCTGAATAAAACTACCAAAAGCAACCATTTTAGTTCTAAAGCGGACTTCCTAGCGGGAAACTGGTGTCATGTCGACTTGTAATTTTACATAATAATATTTACTAAAATTTGTGTTTAATCTAAGTTTATGTGTAATAATAGTGGTTTATTAACCATAAAGAGTTCGTGAACAAGTGTGAGGGTTGGCATAATGCATGAGACAAAAAGGTATAACAGTCACTTTGAGTTCTCGCCAATGATATTCTGTATATATAAAGGTAGATACGCCATCCTTGCCTCAAAAACGAACTGCCGAAGAGAGTACAGTTTGTACTCATTTGTTTAGGTAAATGAGTTCGAAATTTGAAATATGTGAATGTGTGCTGTCACTGCATTCGGAACACTTTTTTCGATTGTTTTGTGAGCATACATTGAGCATATCACGAATCCATACTTTTTACATCGTTGGTTCTCTCCAAGAAGTCCGCGTAAGAGTTCAGTGAAGACCCACATCTTGGCTGATAGTTATGGGGAATCTATCATCATGTTCATCACTCATCATCATCATATTCAACACCACCATTTCTCCATAAATTAAAAAAAACTAATGACGAGGCAGTATTTGGTCTTAGCCTGACCAAATGGAACGAATACAAAAGTAAACTTGGTTGCCCGCAGAAAAAAAAAGGTTGCTTAGCAACCAAGTTAGCAACGCACCAGCATCAAAGATAGCGCGAAATGTAAACAATTCATGCTTAGTTCAAGTCATACTGCTTATATAATTATATAATCTTTTAGTTTCTATGATTTAAAGCTTGAAAACCACATAAGTTATCTAAATGTTTGTTTATCCAACTGTAAACTTATTGTTTTGTAATGGACACAACAATTTTGGATGCTCTACAAACAGAAGTAAATTTTTACAGGGTAAGCTTAATTACGCCGTGCGAGTTCCTTAAACACATATCTACCAACTGCAGCAGCAAATCGAAGTGTATCTGGAAAATGGTGATAGACATTTTTTTTCTTCACCAGTCAGCTTATCATCGTGCACAGCAATAGGCCAGCCTTCAATTATGCAATGAAGGAAATAGATAACAGTGAAATAACTTGGGTACCCTTTTTAAGACCTATTTAGAATGATTTCTTAAATTATTGAAATTTGCCTGGAAATCTCTTTGAGCTAATCGCATTTTGGTACTGATTTTGTAAATCATCATCAGCCTATCAGTCCGTGCTCACTTCAGCAGTGTCGTAGTAAGGTTTTACCTGGATTCGGATGAAATGCCTTTATGAGGCTAACAGCAGTATATTTTCCAAATATTTCAGTAAAATAAAATTTAGAAAAAATATTATTTTATTCATTATAGGGTTTTTTTTACATCTTCATTGAGAGATTGTTTCAGTCATTAATTAATACTAAGTGACTACATGCGAACCCCCCTTTGTGTGTGACGTCCACCCAAAGGGGGTTCGCCCACGCCTAGCTACGCCACTGACTGTAGGCCAATGCAGTATTAGGCCGAAACCCATCATTTGAATCCAATGTGGATTGATGGGTGTTAATATCTAACTTCTTCATATTGTAGCCGGCTCGGAAGCACGGAATCATGTGTATTTTGATGATGAGATGATTTAGCCAGCTATGGCCTTACCTGTCTGACTGCCTCCGTGGTTTAGGGTACAGCGTTCGCCTGCGTGATCAGGAGGCCGTAGGTTCGAATCCCGCGGGGAAACGTCAATATGTGTGATTTTTTTCCAGTTTGATTAGGACATCATCATCATCATCAGCTCATTAAGCGTCCCCACCGAGGGGCACGAGCCTACCCGTATAGGGTGATTAGACCTTAGTCGTCCACGCGGGCCCAGTGCGAATTGGACAACTTCACGGACAACCTTTGAATCTCTTCGGAGGCGTGCGTGAAGGTTTCCTCACGATGTTTTCCTTCACCGTAAGAGCGTCGGATAATGTAAATATAATTTCGAAAATTCGAAAAAACATTGGTACGTGTCAGGATTTGAACCTCAGCTCCTTCGGTAACAGTCCACACCATTGAGCCACCGACGCTCTCGCTTGATTAGGACATTGCATCACATTAATTTTCGTACAATCGGGTGAGTTATCTGATTGTTCGAATAAAGCGGTGATTTCGTGCTTCGAAGGCCACGCTAAGCCGTCAGACCCGGCTGCTATCTTAGGAACTATCTTAGTAATTGCTATCACCCAATAATCCGCACTGGGCCCGCGTGGTGGGTTACGTTACGGCCCAATCGCCCCATGGCTTGCTGTGTAGGAAGGCCTTGTCCAGTTGCCAACCCCGAAACGAAATTCCTCGTACATAAGCAGCCAAAGATCTCGTCCTTTGACTTTCGAACCTCGTACATCTAAAAAACTGTTTTATCATTAAAAAACTCCTAAAAAAATAAACATTTTCTAGCTTCTAACTAAAAATGATCGCCTAAACGAAACCAATGGATTTTTTTTTGTGTAACAGTTCAAGTTCTGCTAGACGTCACAAGTTTTTTATATGTAGCATTGTCATATTACAAAATCTCGTACAATCATGTACGAGGTTGATAGTGTCCTCGTACCTCGTACGGAAGACCACAAATCTCGTATTTGTACGAGGAACCTCGTACGTTTGGCAACCTCGGCCTTGTCCCTGCAGAGGGGACATTACAGGCTAACGATGATGATGGCCTAACCAAACTGGAAAAATCGCATAAAGCGACTTTTTCACATCACGATCTCTTTATGAGAATCGAACCAACTATCCTGGGATCACGTAGCGATATATTTCCCACGGGATCATTTGACCACCAGGCAGTTAAAGATACCCTATTTCTCTTAGTCTTGGTACCTATGAGGAACGATTAGTTTAAGAATTTTTGAGGTATGGGTGTCAGCTGTATTTGATTCCTCAGACTCAAAAACTGCCTATCTATGCGCGTGTTGCTATGTTTTGATGTGTTGTATGCCGTATATTTTTAAATGAAGTAGGTACTGGATTGGAGTACCTACTAAACTATTGAAGAAGTTTCACAGTGTTCTCATTTTATGTGAGCAAATAAAAATAATCCCCGTTGACCTTGTTAAGAGGGCGGTTAGTAGGTGGATATCAACTGCTAGGAATCGGCTCACGTGGAAATCATCAGTAGAGGCCTTCATTCAGCAGTGGACGTAATATGTTGCAATGATGATGAACGATAACATCACTCCATTCTTGATTCAAAATTAACACGACATAAAATTGTTATATTTGCAGGAAAACCAAACGGTAGTAGATCAAGAAATCCGAAAAGTTATAGCGGACAAATGAGAATTTGTCCAACAAGTAGAACCCTGATGAAACAGAAGTTACAATGTAGCTCACAGAATGACACTGATCTGCCGCAAGATACACAAGAATTTAAGGAAACAATACTATTATAACAATAGGAGCAATGAACAACTATATGATGATATTTTATGATTAGTACTATGTGGTAGACTCGGTACCGAGTCGTTACGTTGGTACCACCATGATATTGCCCGAAAATAGGATGTTTGCATTTGTTTCGAATGGGCATTGTAGCTAGTAAAATTGCCAGGATGTGAGAAGTGCATGTTGACGGAATATAATAACCTACTACTTATAAATTTCCTGCAATGCATCTCTCAAAGTCTGGTATATCAATTTACACCAGGTAAGCGAACTGAACGTCCCGTTTACTTAAGATATAAAAAATATATTTAGAGATCTCTGCATAAATTAACAACGTACAATATCCACATACTTATCTGCAACACGCCTTTTCATAAGCTAGCGAATTCAAATCTGAACACTCTTGAAACCACATAGTAGGCCATAAGACTTATTTCGGCAACGTAAGAAGTATTTTACTATTTATTTATTTTAAATCTATCTATTTTTAGCTCCTCGGACCCTATACTACAGCTGAGATAAAGAATTAACTCATATAGAATAATATCATAGGTTCGGACGAAGCTACCACAAAAATCGCCGCACCCTTACAACAGGCAGTAAATGCAAATCGTGGATAACAAATAAATATCTACAAGAAATAGTTCCCTCTACGTCACATATCAAATTACATTGAGCCGTGGTTTCAGGAAAGAGATTCTTTGCACGTTCTATGGCAAACATCACAAAAAACCATCGATGCGCTGGAAACTGAACTAAAAACATATCAAACTTACGATAATGGAGGAAAAGGTATTGCATTTAGATAAAAAAATCTACAAAATAAGACTAGTATCAAAAAGCCTGTTAAATCTCACCTTAATTTTTAGATTGCCAAGGAAGATATGCGGGAGTTGCAACTAAAAGTTGAAACGGCTGTAAATGATTATGTAGAATTGGAAACAAAACATAAAGAAATCATCGCAAAGTGTAAATTTTTAGATAATGAAATTAAAAGTAAAAA
>PQWD01009924.1:0-21949 GCA_019425675.1 Leucinodes orbonalis | reverse complement strand
ACTCACAAATACTATGAAATAACAAATACATAAACAAATATAAATATAGCAGCGATCCATACTCAGACGATCAGTCCAAGACAGAAGTCCCTTTATATTACTTTTTAAAGGTGGCAGTTAGCCGTTAAATGTTGACTGGCGAGGATTCCCTCAACATCATATAAGTAATTACGATTATGTTAAACACAAAGTATACATTACCTGCCATCGCTGTCACTTTTATCACCCTCTTCGGCTTTCTTTTCCAGCTCTTTCTTCAGATCTTGAACTTGTTGTAGCAACAACGCTTTTTCGTTTTCTAACGTAGCAAACTGAAATAAAAATGTTGATATGAATATTTCACATAAAACAGTATTTACAAGATTATCTGCATTAGTAAGGTAAGATTAAGTTACCTTCGTCTCTCACCACGACAGTTATGCCATAAATATATCTGAGTTCAGAGTTAAAAGGTGAGATAAAGGCAATTTAAATACAACATACTGTGGTTCCTTTTTCGCGATTACAAATTTATTGCAAAAACTGCCTTCAATTACAATAAGTATGCTAACATAGGCCTACTGAATTGCTTAGTTATTTTAAAAAGAGGTAATATTATAAAACAATGGGCTGAAAACTGAAGATGCCAAAAAAACAGTTGCCAATTTGTGACAATATAAAACAAGTAACAAAATCATTTTTGCCTTTCAAACTACAGCGGGGCTAGGCCTCTCGAGGACGTTTACTTATGAAAGCAGTTGGTACAGTGGTTGGTACTTATGAAATGGGCTTAGATAGACCATTGATAAACTCCAAACTAATAAAATTACCTAAATACATTTTCAATCTACATCTCAAAGATTTTTTTTTACCAATTGTATTAAAATTACAGAAAAAAGTCAGTTTCAAAAACCTAGTCATACAGTGTTAACAGCTCAACACATAGCCGACAATTTGTATGAGTTTACATGAGTGAATGAGTTTACACAGGTATATACCTGTGTCTTGAGAAGAGCATCATAATCGTTGGTGTCAGGATCGGTGAGCTGCTGTATAGTGTCGCGGTACTTGCCGCACTCGCGCGTTAGCGTCAGCTCGCGTTCGCGCGCCAACTCCAACTGACGGTCCTTCTCCGCCAGCAAACGGCGGGCCGCTTCCGTTATCGTCACCTAGATGAACAACATTATTAAAGCTCTTTCGGTGAAGGAAACCATCGTGAGGAAACCTGCGCAATCCGCACTGGGCCTGCGTGGAGGACTAAGGCCTATATACCCAATATGGGTAGGCTCTTGCCCCTCGGTGGGGACGTTAATAAGCTAATGATGATGATTAAAGAAAAATATCTCAGAAATTGTAATCCGATAGCACTTTTGATGGGATGCGACAAAATATGTGTAAATTGCACATTGCCAATTACGAAATTATTTTATTTGTATTTTTAATTTGTTATAAGCCCAATAATCACTAGGTCTAAATTATTGGTAGGGATGTCTAAAAACAATACTATCACGTTAATGTATAAAGCTTCGCTTAAACAACTGTCTCATTGAATAATAATACAATTGATATACATTATTGACTGTTATGCCAAGCCCAAGATGGCTGTGTCTGCCTTTAAAGAAAAAACAAAAAATACTTAAACTAAAACAAGTGTCAAACATTGAAAGCACCAATTGTATCCCAAACTAACAGAATATCATCTTCTTAATTGTAGTGTAATATGTCCACTGCAGAACTAAGGTCCTGGCCTATTTATTTATTCAATTCTTTATTGTACACCAAAATACATAAAATGATACAAAGAAAGTCATTATCATCATTCCATTTGGTTGTAGGTATACATAGTATATCCTGAAACATTATTTACTAGACCATACCTGTTTCTCTGCATCCTGCTTCACTTTCTCAGCCTCAAGCTTGGCCCCGCCATTCGGCCTCAACTTTAGCCACTGCCTCCTTAACAGCTTCCTCCTTCTCCAACTCTGCATTGTCTTTGGTCTGCATCACAATCGCGTTGTGATTCGCGATCTCTATTACGTCGGTTCGCTCGATCTTCTCGAGACTGGACTCCGACGGCGATCTGTCCATATTCGTTAACGCTACGAGACGGAACCTACAAAATATAGGGTGTTTTAATTACCAATTAATTGAATAACTTAAGGTTTAATAAATACTGTACTGAGCAGTAGAAGCATTTGTTATTAAAAATGTATGTTTTATCATTTAAAAATATGATACTATGCTATTAGTTTCAATAATAGTACAAGCTATCATTAATATAAGTGAGCATTAAACTTTGTTTTGCTTTGCCTAAAGTGACTAAATATACAATACCTTGATCTAAGCGATTCAATCTCCCCTTTGTAATCCATATGCAACTTTTCTTGCACTTCTTTGACTTCTTTTGTTTTGAATTTCCATTTCTTCTAACTTTTTTTCAAACGTAGAAATTTCGTCACGAGTCTTATCAAGTAAGTCTTTTGTGTTTTGGTGTTCGTTGTTTAACCTTTCTATATCTTTTTGATGACCGCTCTCAATTCTTCTTTATCTTTCTTTAAAGTTTCTATAATTTCATCTTTTTGTGTGAGGGTAGCTTTCATATCACTTAGTTCTAGTTCATGATCTACGGTGAGCCTCTGAGTTTGTTCCCGATGCCTCAGCGACGTTTCTTCATTACTTTTTTCCCATACTTCAACTATTTCTATACATTGATTCTGTACAAATTGTTTCTGTTTATCTATATCGCTTTTTAATTTAGATATTTCTTCCTTTATAAATACCATATTCGCCCTGCACAGTATACAAAGTTTAATAAGAAACTCCCGTAACTTGTCTATATCTTGCTTGTGCGTCTCCATGTTGTCCTAAAAATAACATTCGTGGATACAAAAAGGAAATGAAAATACTTACAAGGTGAAATTCACATGAAGCAGGTAAGGCGCTTATAAATATTCATGTATTATGAATGACATGGAATCCTCTATCATATTAAGCTTTTATTACTATTATTCAAAATTGAAATCTTACTGAAAAATAGGTTACATCAACAATATATACAAATTGCTAGTACTTGTTGATATATAATAATCCTCTCCTGACCTCTTACTTTTAGCTAAAAGATTTTTTATACCTAAAGATTTTTTATACCTTTGGGATGATCAATAATAATTTTTATTTGTCAACATTTTTTAATTTAACATCAAGAGGACCTAGGTTTGAAGAAATATTTTGTTCAATTTAACAAAGACCACAATACCTACTAAAAAATAATAAAAGAAAAAAGTTTTTTATATCAGCTATTACTTGTTCATGTATGATATTGCAAAAAAAAAACTACATATAATACGGGGCCGGTGAAGACAGGAGCAAAAGAAACATTTGACTACTTTGGCATGAACCTATATCGCGAACACACATAAGTAACACCTCTGACTAAGTGAAACAACTTTATTATGTGATCTCTGTTGCTGTTTGATTTTAATTGTATGTTCAATAAAAGAAGACCTTCAGAAATACGTAAATATAAATTTAATTGACAGTCAGATATTTAATAAGTTATAAAATACATAAATATCCTCAGACATTCACACAGCGCCATCTAGCCCCAAACTAAGCATTAGCCTGTAATACGGATACTAAACAACGAATAAACCTTTTTTTTCTGAAAATACATACATATACATCACTGGTTCGATCACCGGGCAGTACAAACATTTGTGCGCATGAACATGTCTGTTTGTATTGGTCTGTGGGTGTGTCTATGTATAATATGTATGTATTCACAAAAAAGTATTTAAGTATATTAATCCGTATTGGGTTCTAAACCATATTACAGGAAGAAAGCGTCGGTGGCTCAATGGTGTGGACTGTTGCTCTCCTAACGGAGGCTGAGGTTCAAATCCACGTACCAATGTGTTTTCGAATTTTCGGAATTACATGTACGTTATCTGACGCTCTTACGGTGAAGAAACATCGTGAGGAAACCTGCGTACGACTGCTAAGAGATTCAAAGGTTGTGCGTGAAGTCGGCCAATTCGCACTGGGTCCGCGTGGACGCCTAAGGCCTAAACACCCTTACGGGTAGGCTCGTGCCCTTCGGTGGGGACGTTCAATGAGCTGATGATGATTACAGGTTTGGGGCTGGATAGCGCAGTTTGTGTCAATGGATATTTGTATATTTAAATTATCTGAATTAAGGCCCAGAGGTGTCACGAGTGGCGGGTGCATCGCTAAGTTCGGTGTACACCTGTCCACGCGCCGGCCCCATTCCAAGCTGGCCGGTAGCGACTCGTCGATGTAAAAGTCCGAGTTGTCAAACTCGTCGCGCACCTCGGTGACGGTCGCCGCGGCGATTGTGTCGGGCGCGCAGTGCGTCCACGTGTCCGTGCGCTGTTTGTCGCGATCGCTCAGCCTCTCGAAACCGCACGTTTCTGACTCAGCATCCCTGTGTTAATGATATTGGTTGGTTAGAAATATTAAGATAAAAAAATCATCATCAGCCTACAAGGGAGCTTTTAAGTATGACGTAACGCAATTTTTGGGGGAAGTCTACTAGGGTGCTTTTTAGTATTACGTAACGCATTTTAGGGGTGAAGTTGTCTGGTAAACGTTACATTGCAGGGCAAGATAGGGTATTCAACCAAGTTTTTTTGAATTCAATTCTAAACTAAGTAAATGGAAACTTCTACATCGACCCTTTTAGTATGTGTTTTACAGGGAATCCAGGATTGTATTGTATGCCACCTTTAGTTTTGTTTAAAAGCGTTACTGTGTTATCACATGGGCGGAAGGGCGGTTCGAAAATTTCAAAAAATTGCGTTACGTAATACTTTAACGCTCCCAACCTACTGCAGGGAACAGGGCACTCCACATAGCAAAGCATGGAGAGATTGGTCAGTCATCTACACGAGAGCTCAATGCGGAATGGTACACACGCATTATCACTTTGCTTCCGGTATAGCATATTTTGGGACTTGAAAGGTAAACTAAATACACGTTTAGAGTGGTACACCCTGCAGCTCATCGAATGAGACTATAGTTTTCCGTTTCCATTTTTATTGGTCGGAAGAAAATCATAGACTAGGGTCATCGGTGGAAACTTCAACGAAGTTGATATCATAGCGCATTTTCAGCAAATCCTACAATATATTTATTGCATTCAATAATTATGTTCAAATTACAAACAAGGAACTTACTTATCTAGATCGGCTTGAACATAAACTTCTCTGTCCGTGTATTCCGATGCATTTAGCCTGAAAATATGCAAACAATATTTAGGTAACATAAACACACGATAAACCACAAGAGATTGTCAATTAGTGTAGGTGATTTTTGTTGATTTAAGTTGGATATTTAAATAAAAATAGTAATTTCATAAATGCATGAATTTCAAGAATATCCATATAATCTCTCTCATATAAAATTAGAAAGCATTAACTCCAAATCACAATTAGACAAAAAATATTATTATTATACCTCACCTTTGCCTGAAGAATTTGACAATAGATTCCATGTCGTAGGTAGGCACATTGGAGGCAAGATCGGGGAAAGCGCTAGAGATGTACTGCACATCTTCGTCCGTGAGATTGGGCAGTCTCGCGTCAAAGCTAGGCGGCGCATGCGTCGCAAATGTGGGCGGCAACTCCGTCATACCGGGGAACAGGCTCTTGAGGAAGTGACCTTCAAAAACATTGTTGAAATCTTGCCGTCGGGCCACCTCTTCATCGTGGATCTTGAGAAGCTTGGATGCCAGATCTGTTGCCCACTGTAAGAAAATACATTTTTATTAGGAATAAATTAATGTGTTATTTAGAACCACGGTATTAGATTGTTTTACACGTAACTACTGCTATAAGATAATTACCGTGCAGTGCATTAAATGTGTGTTAACTGGCAGATTTAACTATTCAGACTTGTGCGAATACGTGAGATATTTGTAACTGCTGATATGCCAGACATAGTTCAAAAATCGGCAGCATTTCCAATACAATACCCAATCCACCGAGATAAGAACTCACAAGATATAAAGGATTCCGAAGTGCATCATGCAGATCAACCAATGCTCGGAAAGTTACAGATTGGAACCCCTCATCAGTACAAGTAACATAATGTTATCTACAACACTTTAAGTAACCGAATATAAACAAGCTGCCATAGGTTCAAATGGTACAAGTTGCTTGTCACAACTTTTATTTGGCATCCACGCAGAACACGTTATGCTACTGGTATTCAAAGGTTAAATTCAGAAGCCTGAGTTTCTTTCCCTGTAGATTACTACAAAAGGACCCCTTACCGTAGCATGTGCCTTGAGAAAGTTCTTCGGCGGGCCACCTCATGTACAGCTCGCACAAAGACGGCGGGCGCCCGATGCAACTGCGCCACGATGCCAAAGTACCTCTCCAAGCGACCGAAGCACTGGAATGACAACATCGCGTGTGCGTCTTGCACAGACATTGAGTTCTCGATCTTTAACACCGCCCTGTTGGTACAAGTTCAAAGTATTTTTTATGCTACTCGAATGTTACAGGCAAAAAGGTGGCAATCAAATACAACCCAAAAGCCGAAAAAGTTTATAACTTCACCAGACAAGATGAATACATTTTATTGCAGGCGATAACTGCATGATGAACCCGCCTTAACGCTATCATACAAAGACCAGACGTTATTGAACAATTTAAAATACTTAGTGATACTGTACCATAAACTTCTTGGTCTGAAGTTGAACCAATGAATATAATTCGTACACGTGATATGGTAATGACGATATTTGATTTATTTAACCATAAATACTTATTACCAGAGGAAAATCAGTTACTACTCACTCTAATCTCGCCTTTAGTACTTGTGAAAGTTCATCTTTAGACTTCGCGATCCGCCGTCGCCTGTCAACCAATGTCTGATGACCCCTTAACAGTTTCTCCAACTGACACCAGTGCGATTGGACTAATGTTGGCAGCACTGAAGGGTCGCACGCTAAATTTAATCGATCTCGGTACTGAAAACAATATAATAATAATTAATATAAGAATTAAAGCAATTTATTTCTCATATAAAGTTAAACAGTTCATTTACAATGAGATATAAATAACATTAATTTACTAAAGACTGTGTATGATTATTTTTTATAATCTGCACAGTGCTTCATAGGGATTAATCTTTGGCAGAGGTCGCTTGTAGGTAGACGTGATAACATTAAAAAGTTTCTTTGCCCCGACATGTTTCAATAAGACTTAGTATAAGAATAATCATAACAATAATTTTATTTTAATGAATATCATGATAAGCATATAAGATTTTATTTTAAACTCGGTCAACATTCCACATGAGAAAAACGTATGAAATAAAATATATATCATATCACCTGTATTAATGAAGCTGCTTGGTCGCGCTGATCCCGTTCCAGTTTCTTTACTTCACTGAGTATCTGGTCGAGGCCGAACAGTCTGTCCTCAATACCCCGGATCTGTTTTAACCCGTGATCATTGGCATACTGCAGGATGTGACACAGCTGGTCCTCGTGCTCTTTAAGCGGCTCCACATCAATCTAGTAACAAAATAACTTTTTATGAATTCCATAAATATAAACATAATGCACCGAACCGGTGGTAGAGTCATAAAAATAGAATAATAACAATTGAAGATTCAAAAGTATATGTAAAATATTTAATCGAATAAATATATCTTGCGTTTGCACGTTTTTAGTCGGTGTATATTGTCGTATGTTTATGGTGGTGGTATTTGCCGTGACGTCATGATGAATGTCCACACGGTTTAAGTGGGAAATCTTGCTTCGGCACCAATAGGCCGTTTCGAACGGAGTGATATCTACGCGTCATGTTTCGCCAAATGATTGCCGGTTGCAAGCAACGGAGATGCGAATCTTACAATAGATATCCTCGCATCCAAGTCGATAGAATAGGGCATATGTATAGCTGAGGAACTTTGAGGTAAAGGAGAGAAGTAATATTAAGGAATTTGTTAACACAAATACTTTAAAAGTTAGAACTTTACAAGAAGGGATGCTTAAACGGTTTTATGCACCCCTTTTATTATGTAATGGAAAAGTTGATTTGCTACAACTGCAAACACGTGCAGGTAACGTCCTAGTTAGATAAGACTTTGAAATTGGTGTTAGTGTGCAGCATATTTATTGCAGCATTAAACTAAATCTTTATTTCCTAGTTCTGTTTAAAACTAACTGTTCTTACAAGGAAAGTACACAGGTGTTATTCATATAGAAACTCATCTTTTTAAACTCAATTTTCAACATCTTATAACTCATAACTAATACAAAAATCACACATAACCTTGAAAACAGTTTTAAAAATCAAATCTTTTTCACAAGAAAAAAATTCAAAACGCAACAGATACCAAATCCTTGACCCATATGATAAGTGGAACTATTGACACGGCACACAGATCGTGCACCGTATCGGGGTCAGCTGGCTAAATATTCCAATTGGAAATCCAATCTAATGCACATATACTAGGGGCATAGAATCAATGTATGTGCCATTGGTTTTAAATTCACAACACTAATTTGCGCACTAAGATAAAGATGTGACTTTTAATTCACTCTATCAAAAAGCGTCAATCAGCTAACACTAGGTATACTGGTATGATCTAGATGTAAAGATAATGGGACCCGATGGTGGTCGGTCTCAGTTGATATTGGTAGTCATTAATAAAACCACCTCAGAGTATGTAAGACTTATTGTTAATAAATCGGAAAACTGAACATGAAGCCAGTTACTAAATAAATTTAAATAAATACCTTCTACTCAAAGTTTTCATTCAATTTACAAAGAATTACAACAGCAAAAACTTATGTCATTCATTACCACGTTTCACATTAATTATAAATCAATCAAACTAATTATACTAGCGGCTTCCGCCTCGGCCTGTAAATGATTTATAGGACGGTTAGTTCTAGGACTACAACTGGCGATGCATGTCTAAATAATAAAATCAATATCTACAGCCAAGTAAAGAGCGCCATTTCGTCCCATACAAGGAACTTTTGCCATAGGAAATAGCTCATAATCTAACAATATTTTAGCAAAAAATAACTTAATATAATGATAAAAACTCAGGCCAGCACAGACAGACCTGTTAATGCAAAAATGTTAATACTGGTGCAGTAGCTTACTTTTCAGCTTTATCACTACGCCGAATTAGAATTATCAGTTACGAACCAACCAAGAATATTGTAGTTAAAATTAAATAACTGATATCTAAATGTTATTTCAAACAAAGATATTTTATTATGTAATTAACCCTAAGAAAAACTGCCGACAAGTGGTCAATGAAATGTTAATACCGAATATTCGTTGTAAAGAAATACACAAACGCATTACCAGAACGAATTTAACCTTATAACACAATTTGATAACGATTTAATGCCTTTCTAGATAATGTGTATATATTATATTTACGATATTTGTGTTATATTATTGCAGCGACTATGTCTAGTGAAGTCTAGGTTCTTGGATTTGTAACTAATATAATTATTTTCGAAACTTTCACTTTCACAGTGTTTGTCGATATATTATTATTTCGATACTTAAAACTCAGAGGATCCCTTTATATATGACAATATAAAATTAGTTTCCTACTATAAACATATTCATATATGTTGCAGCATGATGTTTCTGCAGCTATTTGTCCACTGCTGTGTCTAGCAAAATATGACTACCTTTATAACATTCACGCCTTTGATCCGGAAGGAGTTCTATGTTATTACTGTGCGATTCCCACACCAGATCTAATCAGTTTCACAAGTTATACTACCGTTAAACTTCAAGAATCCATAGATAATAGAAAATCTATTGTTTCCGTATGTAATCCGTCGCTGGCATTAGGGTTAATGCGAAAATGAAGGTGACCCAAGTGATAAAGCTTAAGAAGTTGGTTACTGCTTTAAAGAATCCGGGTACGATCATCGGGCAGTACTTATATGTGTGTGAATGAACATTTCTGTAAAAAAAATATATTTTTGTTTAGTTAATGTCCGGAAAAAATGCCAAAAAAGGAATACTCACCAAAGCCAACCCCTTCTGGCAGTAGTCCAAGATGTCTTGTAGAGACGCCTTATTGCCCTGCGCCAGTATCCAGTGCAGCAACGTGGGCTCCTCCTTGGACTCGTACGAGTGCGCCCTGAACGTGACTCCTTCATCCGATTCCTCAATTGGCTTTTCCGACTCAGAAGACACAACCGCGTCTTTTGCACCAGCATCTTTTGGTTCAAACACTAAAATAATAATAATTTGTTTATTTTATTCTGGAATTATAATATGTAAAAAACTATTATACAAAATAATTAATTTATATGCATAATTATACATTCTTAGATCTGAAACCATTATCATATAATCACAGATATACGATATTAATTTAAGATCTCACATATTGGAGCTTACAGGTTTAACTTTTACAACCTAACTTATTGAATCTAATTATCATATAAAAATGCTAGCCAAAGTATTAAAACATGTATCTGAAAATACTCCAATCAATATTCCAAAAGCATGCTTCTCAACGTACCTTCTTCTTCAGACAACTTGAGTGCCTCTACACCGAAGTCCTGGTAGGTCTTCTCTGAGCTGTTATCTAGAGCCTGGCTGGTACGATACGGCTGCCCTTCAAAATCCGTCTCTTCAAACACGTCGAAAGCCGAAAACCTGTGCGCTTCCGCGTTCAGTTGAAGAGCGGGCAGAATAGGGATCTTGCCTAAGGATTCTAAAACCTCGTTCAGTCTGTGAGAGAAATAAACCTTACATAAATAAATAAGTATAACATATTAATTTCAATTTTATGTATGTATTTATATATTTCCTTCATTTTAGTTTTAAGCCATTGCTGTTTATATACTGAAGAATAACGTGTAATCTAGCGATATGACACCAATAAAGGCGATCGCTGTTCTGAAATCCACCTGCTAAAGTAATTCTTTCCCTAATGATCATCATCATTCCCGGTGCTAGTTTAGTGGTCAGCAGTCGAACTACGAGCAGTTGTAGTTAGGTGAGGTCACAAAGGATATGTAGAAATTTCAGAATAATTTGTCAAATCCTTTTCGACTTCGGAGTTCGAATTACAAACCGTGAACTCCAACCAGCACTACAAATATTCATAATAATAATCAAGCGATATACATCGGTACGTTTCCGTTTCATAATATCTTTATAAGCTTTCCATTTCACCGGTAAGAAGTTACCTATAGTCAGATGACAATATTAATTGGTCAACACCTAGGTACTATCCTGACAGGAATCTTTAGTAAGTTACATGTACACAACTGCCACGTACGACAAAACTGTGGAATGAACTTCCACAGGATACATTTCCAGAGCGATACGACCTGGCGTCCTTAAAAAAAAGAGCGTACACACAATTTAAAGGGCCGGCAACGCATTTCTGGGACCTGAGGTCTTGCAAATGTTCATGGGCGGCGGTGTCACTTACCATCAGGTGAACCGTATGCTCGTTTGCCTCCTGTTCAATATAAAAAACACACACACACACACAAAATAAGAGGTCTTTAGCCACATTAATATTTAAATAATGTCAATATGAATCCAAACTTAACGTTAAAATTTACAAGTTAAATATACCGCGTACAAAGATGCCGATTATTCTAATATATGGGTAACCTCGACTTACACGGCTTAATGAACTAATGCTACCTCACCACGCAAGATGTAGAAGACTTCTGTTACTGACCAAGTAAAGGTTAGGAAACTAAACATTTTATATTATTTTGTGTTATTGTCATTTCCTTTAACTTTTTTGTGCGTAATAAAAAGCGTAGCTCAGGTAAGTATATTATTATTTTTTAACCTTAGAAAGAATTGGTAAATAGTCAATGAATAAATCAATCAATCGATCTATACCTCATGTGGTACAACTGCAGTGCATCATCTATACAGCATGACTACGGGGTAAGCGTGTTCAGGAGACCTCGTCTTGGAAAGCGTAGCGTGGGGCGTCCTCCGGCAAGATGGAGTGATGACATCCGTAAAGCGGCCGGTAGCAGTAAGCAAAGGAAAACGAGGGACAGATCTATGTGGCGTGCTATTTGAGAGGCCTATTTTCAGCAGTAGACAGAAGTAGGCTAATGATGATGACTACGTGGAGATTCGACCTATAAAATATAGTTTCTAGCAGAGGTCAAATGCCCTAATTTTCCGACTTTCAATGAGTTAAACACAGTAAGCCGTAAGTATTGCTAGGTGCATAATTTTAAATAAAACATACATCGAAAGTGATATCTGTAATCTAATAATAGACCACAAAATCGATGAACACATTCGTTATGAATGAAGTCCGATATGGGAAGCATCGAAGCGGCAACCTTTATTATGCACATCGGTGTCTATTTTAAGCTTGTAAATAAGAGTTGCACAGCAGGTGTAATGTTTTAAAAGTTATCGATTTTTACGTTTATCGATAAATTATTGGTTTCAGTGATGAATTTAGGTACTCGTGTAATATTTAAAATAACACAAACATCCTACAATGATAAACAAGGGCTATTCAACTCTCAGAACAATATATACAAGTACAGTTATACTAAAAGCATGAGGTACCTTCGCAGACGACCTTATACACGGTCATCATCTACAATTCTTTCTATAACATCAGCCTTAAACGTCCCACTACAGAGCGCAGGCTTTCTTGCACAACATAGCTATAACGGAGAATAAATAATATATTTATGGCTATATATTAACTGAAGTTTAAGTTCGATATGAATCGAAATGTTGATAATTTTTTTTCATGTACCTGTGCAACTATCATTCAATTTATATATGAGCATTCGTCGTCGTCAAGAGTTGCCTATTATAGAACACGTGATTTAGACATGTTTTTATTAAGGCATCTTTTTGCTACCGGCATAACCGCGAACTTTCAGAGTCAAAGTTGAAAAAAGGTCAAAAGTACTAAAACGTCGAAAACGCACGAAAAAAAATATTAATATGGAAAAGTCAAAGACACGAAGTGGTTGTACTCGTAAGTGATCTCTCTCTTTTTAATTTATTTAACTAAAGATCAACGTATACGTATAATCTGGTAAGTATTAGTTTCCACTGTTTATAAATAAATAAATGATCCACTGAATTCACCAGCACTAGCCCCAAGTTAGCGTGAAGCCTGTATTGGGCTAAACAACGGATAAATCATACTTATATACATTTGTTTTTGTAAATACATACATATTATTATACATAGAAAACACCCAGACCATTACATCAGACATATTCATGTACACAAATGTTTGTACTGCCCGGAATCGAACCGGAACCCGGAACTAAATGGGTCGTCATTATAGTTTGCGTGCATCATTAACATAGTACAACCATCTAAAACTACGTGTTCTATGTAACTCATACGATGCCAAACGAAACAAAGCATATAAAATATGCATGCGGACAAAGTACCAGCAACGTCGACCCGTTTATAACAATCGTGGTACTTAGATACAATTTTGCACCTACATATTTACCAATTGTATAAGATCAACTTACATACTGGAATATTTCTTTGTTAAATACAATTAACAAATTTTCAATGATATTATAGGTATGTTTTATAATCTTTATCATAACAAATACTAACCTAAATATTATATTTATACACAATTCTACAGTTTGTAAATTTATGATTACCTCAAATCAAGAGATTTCAAATAAACTAGGACACTATACATACGGCCTGTAACAATACTGCGTAAAGAGTAGTAAAACTGTAAAACAAGGTTACAATAACGCCGTACACTTGTTATCGAATAAAAAACAAACCAAATCACTATTCATTTATCTGCCTTAGAAGGACTTGCGGAAGTTCTACGCAACGGGTGCTAAGCAGACTCGGGTGTTAATAAAAATGAGCCTTAATACGTTTACATTAGAAACATTATAGTATGTAACGTTCACAGATAAACAAGTCAAATAAACCTGGTACCAGAATAAGCTACCATTATGAGCGATTAAACGGAAGGCAATTTCAGTACCTATGAAAAAGTTCTAACATTATAATAATAAATATGTACTGACATACACACAGTGCCATCTAGTCCCAAACTAAAGGACGGATACACATACTTATATACTTTTTTTGTAGTAAATAAATACATTTTATACATAGAAACACCAGATCAATACAAACAGACATGTATATGCACACAAATATTTGTACTGCCCGGGTATCGAACCCGGAACCCTTGGTGAAGTAGCCGACATCTCAACCGCTAAACCAAATGGGTCGTCTAAATAAAATAAATCTTCTCATAGTCATGATGTGAGAAGGTCTGTGCCATGAAGTAGGTGGTTATAGGCTAATGACGATGAAAACCAAATAAATAAACATTGTAACACTCCACTCCAACGTGTCCACTGCCACTTTAATTATAACTAACCACGCTGTGTACTCTTCAGATTAATGTCTATTTATGTACTTATCATATGTATTTCTCATTGTTTTTCGACTGTAATCTGTGTACCTTATTTAAATAAATACAATGCATTAGCATGCCTCCATGGTCTAGCGGTCTAAGCCTCGAGTTAAGATTGTTGCATGGTTCGTTTGATTGAGGGGTCGTGGTCGGGATCGAATCCCGCGGGAAGACTGCATAGTGAAAGTCACTATGCGCAATTTTTTTCCTGTGGGATGGGTCAATGCAGGCTATGCATGGTAAATATATAAATAAAACTCATGCCTCGGTCCCAAAGAGGTAGGCAGAGATGATGGAGGACCACTTTGCGCGGTCCTGGCATACTTCTCTAGCTTTATTCACATCGATCAATCTTTTCATACCAACTCTTTTATTCCTCCTGCTTAGGGCCCCAGCC
This sequence comes from Leucinodes orbonalis, assembly GCA_019425675.1. Lineage (NCBI taxonomy): Eukaryota > Metazoa > Arthropoda > Insecta > Lepidoptera > Crambidae > Leucinodes > Leucinodes orbonalis. The sequence goes on along the minus strand of PQWD01009924.1, from coordinate 7,121 downwards.
TCCTTATAAAGGACTTGATCGATTCGGACTAGGTAAGTCTTTCTGAGTTGTCCCCGCCTCGTGCATCCCTCCACATTCGCACAATGAACTTGATTTGCTACTGTCCTTTAACTCATGCGCTCCAAGTATCCATACCTCTTTATAACCTTAAGACCACACTTTTCTATAATAACAGCATTTCTAATCCTGTCTCACAATCTCACTCCAGATATTTTCCTTAACGACCGCATCTTAAACGAATGGTGAATTTCCCAAACTTAGAATTCAAGCTGACACTATATAATTATTGACACTAGTTGATGTGCTTAAGTAACTTATATCGTGCTAACAAAGTGATTTTAAAATTGGCTTTATATCAAATAAACTCTGCATTCTGACAAGTTTTGCGGGGTTGAATAGATACCTTAGTTCCCGATTCGTTCTTAGCATTTTTTGGAGGACCTCAAGTAGGCGGAATAATAATAATTCATTCAAAGTTTATAAATACATGGCATCACTAGTTGCTTAGACAACATCCTAATACTTTTAAGTCATAAAAGGAGAAAGGTGCTAGGATTTGTTAAGCAGACCATGGTTTATACATTGTAACTACATACCGAATCATGTTAATAATGACTAGTAATAATGGAACCTCATATTGTATGTTACTCGAAACATGTTTTAAATGTTATAATATATGATTAAACAACTGACATCAATTAAAAGAAAACATTAAGAGCTGATGTAATTGCAGCTTTTGTATTCGAAAGTTTGAGATAAATAAGACAATAAACGACGAAAAATACTTACGCATTTAATTTCTCGTGATATTCCTCCTTTTTAGACGATGTTTCCTAAACGACTCCTTGAATTTTCTTGAACGCTCGCAGAACTCATTGAATATATCTTCTAAGTTGGCCACCACTGCCGCCAGCCCTGTGGAACAACAGTAAACTTGAGACACAAAAACCACAATTATGAACCTGAGGGGTCCAGTTAAAAAAACTTTTATTTTTCGACGACCCATGTATTGCAACGGTTAAGATTTCCTTCTACAATAGTTGCGGGTTCGATCTCCATTCCGTACAAACATAATATTATGTGTTCATGAACGTGTCTGTTTGTATTAGCTTGGGTATTTATATGTAGGATGTGTGTATTTCTCGTATAGTACAACATATGTTTAGGTTTAGTTCCCATAGAACAAGCTCGTTACCTAAATTGGGGCTAGAAGGCGTTGTTAATGTCAGTGGATGTTATCTTGTTCCTCGATTGCTATTTATGACTAATTTTATAAAACTACCATTACAATGTTGTTTGTAATGGTACAATACACAAAAAAAGGCCTACAGGTTATCCTAGTTTTTATTTTATTTTTTTATACCATAGGGTATCTTATAGCTTCGGTATCTTATTAGTGTGGACTGCTGCCTTTCGATCTGGAGGGCGCAGGTTCAAATCCCGCTATGTGCCAATGTATTTTCGAATTATATGTACGTTTATCCGACGCTCTTACGGTGAAGGAAAACATCGTGCGGAAACCAGCGCACGCTACAAATAATTTCAACGGTGATGTCGGCAAATCCACATTCAACACTAGGCCCGCGTGGATAAGGCCAATACATTATATACGCGATCGGCTCGTGTTCCTCGATGGAGACGTATAATGAGCTGATAATGATCAAAGGGGATAAATGAGTAGATGGTTCCTTTTGGTACACGACAGCACCGCCATGTACATTTGCAATATCAGAAGGTATGCCTTTTATGGGAATATGCTCTTTGCAACAAAATGGCCTAAATAGAACCTCTGTAAATAAACGCTATTTCTAACATAGGTTTGTAAATTCAAATATAAAAATAAAATTTACATAAACATATCAATCTGTCACAGATGAATCGATTTATCTGTACTGTTTATCTTTATCTCAGTAAAAACCATGACAAGAGGTATTGATACAAAATGACTTATTTTTTTTAAATACAATAATATGCTGTTCGGAAGACAACTATAAGTTGTAGCTAACTACAACCTAATACCTAAGTATTATTTGTTATTTTGGTAACTAAATATGTAATTACATAAGTGTACCTACTACCTAATGACCCGTAAGTAATTCTACCTACTAACTAAATAAATGTAAGCATGCATTGCTTTAATCTCAAATATTTAGTATTTACCCAACTATTTATAGTTACTTTACTGATGGATTTGTAAATATACATTTTATATTTCGAATCTTTAGTCTTAATCAGAATTGAATTTTAAGGTTTAGTTCAGGTTAAGGTTGTATAGGTAAAATAATCTTTAGAACTATTACTAAAAAGTTATGAGAAGATTTACCAGAACTTTTACAGTTGACGAGTATGAATTTCAAGAATAATTCATAAAAAGACTAGCCTCAAGAATAGCTGTCAAAATGCCCATGAACATGCACGAATTCGAGCTATAGGCAATCGAATCTTTTGGCTTTTATTTAAGATTCCCTTTTGTTAGTTCATTAAAACTACTTTCATTGTCGTGTCATGTAGATGACTAACATTAATCTTCCTAATTGGTTGATGTTGTAATTGATACCCATACATCTTAAGGCATCAAATACCATGGATGTCATGTAATAGCCGACAAACAATAGGTGTTCTATTAGTATTTAGTGCCTTTATTATCCCTTTACAAGGCGATGGCCAAATATTGCCACCGTCATATGAACCTTATCGTACCGTGTTAAGGACTTAATCCAATCAAGAAGCTTTCAATGTATATTTGATGTTAGCGTCTAGCACGACCCAGACAAAGCAAATGTATTATAGAAAAGCATTGTCTTTTTAGTATAAAGACGTCAGAGACGGTAAACAAAATAATAGTATTGTTACTACATTTCCAGAATATTTTCAACATTGGGTTTAGTTCACTATCTCTAAAACTTGAAATATTCTTTGGATGGGCATATATGTGTTTTATCATATGACTATCATAACAAACGATCTATGTGGTATGACGTCAGCTGCTACACCAAGGGTACTGGGTTTGATTCACAGGCAGGACAACCATTTGTGTGCACATGTCGGTTTGAATTGGTCTGGGTGTTTATATACATAGGTATAAATTAACACAAGAAAGTACAAGTAAATTAATCCGTTGTTTAGTACCTACAACCAGTTTCTTGCTAAGAATGGGGCTAGATAGCGTTATGTTATAACTCGTGTGATATTTAAAAATCAAAACTAAGTCTATCAAAATTGGAAAATGTCAAACGCAGAAGGGGGTACATCTATGTCCAGCAGTGGAATGCAAAAGGTTGAAAAGAAGTCAATCAAATAGAATCGTACCTGGTGCTGCAAATGTTGTTCAAGCACCAGCTGCTCACAGCTCCTCGAGACCTCGTGCGCCAACTCGCTGAACTGTTCCGCGAGCTGCGTACACGTCATCACCGTTTGGACGGTCGGCGGTTTCGACCGGCACGTGTCCACCGCCGCTTTCAGCTCCGCCACCGACTTGCCGTCGTATGCGGTACGCATGTCGCCACGGAACTCTGGCTCCAATTCCGGTATTGGACTTAGATCGCTGCATACTGGAATAATTTCATTTGTTACCCTTATTCAGTTAAATTACTGGGTATAAGAGACTTAACATCTGTCGTCTCGGGTGTGGGGCGCAGTGCGGCATTGATGGAGGATAATGTCTATTTGTTGTTGGTCTCCTTCAATGCCACTCTGTCATGGTTAGTCTTATCACTTCCCATCAGGTGAGCGTCCTGACCTCCTGTACACATATAACATTTAAAAAAAACACAAAAACCACCTACATTGCTCAATGGAAAATCTATTGTCTCATTTAATAGTAGTGGTAAGATAACACTTTTAATAGTTAATTTATTGTTACATAATAATTGGAATAATTACACACACAATTCAAATTCCAAGCTGGCCAATATTATATACCATAATATTAGTAATGAAAGATAATATGAGTTGAATATGCTAGTATTAGATAAGATTACATATTAAAATTATTGACTGATGTCAAATCTAATACTAATCTAATGAAAATACAATCACTTAAAAAAACTTTTGACATTATTATCTTTGAATACTTAGTAATTCATATGCATCATGTCAGAACTTGTATGGCCATTTAGAATCTCTTGACACTACCAGATTGGGATTTTCACCAATCTGACTACACTATCATAATAACCAGGTATAGCAACCGGGTATGAGCGTCTGAACATCTGTCGTCTCAAGTGACAGGCGCAGTGCAGCATTGATGGAGAATAATAAATAAATAACTTTTTATCAATTATTGGTCACCTTCAAAACCGCTTTGTCATGGTCAGGCGTATCACTTACCATCATGTGAGAGTCTGTACACTTTATGAAATATAAAAAATCAGCCGCTAACATCGAACTGCGGGCATAGGCCTTCCACTAAACAATGCTATAGGGTTAAGCAATATTAGAGTTTTACATTTCAAAATATATTAACTGTAAGAAATGCACTGTGCCAGCTAAGCAGTATCATCTTTGTCAATAAGTTTATTACAATATAAACTTCTTTGATCAACGCAAATTCATAATATAGGCTTATACTGTTTGCCTGAATATTAGCAAAACCGGTATTTTCGGTATTGGCTCCAGACTAATACCGGTAATCCGGTATTTTCGATATTTTCGGGATTCAGCTAAAGTTAGCAAATTTAGTATTCTATTCAACCTATCGCTGTCCACTGCTGGACATAGGTCTCCCCAATTTTGCGCCAGAATATCCGGTCCTCGCTTTTCTCATCCAGCCTCACCAGCGATCTTTCTCAATACATCGGTCCCTTGGGCCGGAGGGCGTCCTACGCAACGCTTGCCGAGACGTGTCTCCACTCCAGAACAAGTCTGCTCCCACGGCCATCGGTTCTGCGACAAACGTGGCCAGCACACTTCCACCTTAACTTGCTGGTCCGGCGGGCTATGTAGGTAACTTTAGTATAAGAAAGTTAATTTGTGGAGGAAGAGTAAGAAGGTACTTCATCTCTTCAACCTGTGCAGTTCACTGCTGGAAATAGGTCTCCCTAATTTTACACCATGTATCCGTTATCCCATTCTTCATGGTGTTCCATCAGCATATTTGCAAGTCGACGGTCTATCGCGCCGGAAAGCGTCCTACGGCCGATTACCAAATCGTGGTCTCCCCCAGAACTGGTCTTATCCAATGCATCGGTTAGCGATATACATGACCGACCACTGCCACTTCGACTTGCTGATCCGGCGAGCAATGTGGTAACTTTAGTTCTCTTGCGGATAACTTAACTTCATTACGGATCTTATCTATTAGAGAAGCCCAAGCATAGCTCGCTCTATTGTTTGTTGTGAAACTTTAAATTTGTGCAACAATCCCGCAGTCAGTGCCCATGTCTCAGCTGCGTATGTTGTAAGTATGGGTAAGACGCTTTGATCAAAGACTTATGTCTTTAAGAATTGCGGATCGTCGACGTGAAGACCAGACAATTGGTATAGTTTTGGCCCAAACGTAAACGTAAACGTTTTTCGCACAACCTCGAGAAGGACGCCATCGACGTATAGTGGTTGTGACTTGTGGCATGATATAGTCATTGAACATGACTTTCGTCTAGTCCAAATCCTGCTAAGCCCAATCATCGAAATGATTCATTTAGGTTGTTCAGCATCTCAGCAAGCTCTTCCAATGACGATATCGTCAGCAAACAAAGGTGAGATATTTTCTCTTCTTGACGTTCACGTCTCGTCTAGGCCAGTCCACGGTCTAAAAAACATTCTCGATTGCGTTTGTGAAGAGTATGGGGTCCACGGTTCTGTAACCTTTTCGAAACCCAGCCTGATCTGGTGTTGGAATTCGTCAAGTCTTATTGAGAGACGATCGTCACATCTCTGAAAACAACTAGGTATAGACGTGGCTCTGAAGCGCTATTGGTCTAACTCTTCAATATATTTTTATCAACCTTTGTCTCCTCTTGATCCACCTTTAAAAGAAACAAGATGACGACGCTAGACCACGTCTCCGGTGCAGTTTCTGGCGGATAACGCATTATAGACCCAAATATGCCCTAGGGATGAGACGTCCACAAGTTTTTAGGAGCTCTGTTCTAAGGTGCTCCAGTGAATTCGTTGTTAGGATTAGTCCTTACGATTAGGTACATGAAAACCGACATTAAAATTGACATCATCATCGTTTGCAAAATGAACGAACTCATGCGCGCCTATACGTTAAATGGCGCGTAACTTTCATTTATTTTACTAAAACCGAAAATACCGAAAATCCTGGTTTTCGTAAAATGAATACGCGTATAATAAGACCAAAATTGGCCCGGTATCCCGGTATTTTCGAGATCCGCGATCCGGTTTGCGACCCCTACTGAATATAAAGACACATTGTTCAATAGTATTTAAACTTAGATATGACATCACTTTTAATGATGGATAAAATAATATTTTTATGACTCAAATTGTCTTTTTAAAAGAAATTACACAATGTCAGTACTTTGTACTTAGTTTGAATACCTACAATCAAAATAGTAGTATGTCAATTGTATGTTTTCACTTACTGGACTGTTTCAGATGGCTCTCTTTGAGGGAAGGCTTGCTGAACATGTATATAGGATTAGTGTCAGTGCTGCACTGTATGAGGAGACCATGTGATCAGATTGCAGTACCTCACACCGCTTACAAGGAGCACCAATAATTTGCTGGTATTTTGTTTTCCTTTCTATTGCTGCTTTCAAACATGCAACACTGTAACATAAAACTTGTTCACTCAAATCCAAAACATTCCCTTCTAATGTCAAAGAGCTAATAAAGTGCAAAAAATAAAATTTCATAAGCCACAAAAAGAAATGAAGTAAAAAATATGAATAGTATTTTTATATAGTTTTATTAATCTATACTTACATATAAATAAGAATGGAGTTTGTAATATTGAAATATGATTTTTCTTTATGCACATTTTATGAATCTATATATGGTACATACACAAAATACTTTTTGAATTTTTAATTGTCTATCAGTTTGTTCCAGATAATACTGAGATGGCTACAATATATCGGCAGATTTTTGGCAGGTAGCAGATGTGATAAGAAAACTTAGGCTATATTAATTCTGAAAAACCTTTTACTAAGAAA